>JAJIBD010009912.1:0-57054 GCA_021461705.1 Cryptotis parvus | reverse complement strand
AAACCAGCAGGACAGTTCTACTGTTCAAGAAGGGAGACATTCACGACATCAGGCAACTATCGCCCCATCTGCCTGTTGTCTGTCATCTACAAGCTGTTTACACGAGTCATCCTGAACAGGATTAGCAGAACACTAGATGAAGGACAACCATGCGAAGCAAGCAGGTTTCCGGAAAGGACTCAGCACAATCAACCATATCCACACAGTAACCAAGCTCATTGAGGTTTGTAGGGAGTACAAGATGCCGCTCTTGTCTCACGCTCATTGACTTACAGAAAGCCTTTGATTCTGTGGAGACTGAAGCAGTCATCGAAGCCCTAGTCAAACAGGGTGTTCAAAACCCAATACATCAAGATCCTTCGTGAGCTGTATTACGGATTCACCACCAGGATCTCACCATTCTACAAAGAAGTGATCATTGATGTCAAAAGAGGGGTCGACAGGTTTTGGTGATACCATTTCACCAAAACTCTACAGTGCCACCCTCGAGAACATCATGAGACAATTAGAATGGGAAGGAATGGGAGTGAAGATAGATTGGTCGGCAACTACACCACCTCCGCTTCGCTGATGACATCGTTCTAATAACACCAAACATTAGCCAAGCGGCACAAATGCTGGCTGACTTTAACCGAGAATATACTAGGATATTGAGTGAATTTTTCAAGGGACCCAAAAGCAGTCAAAGAAGTGGGATAAAAAGGGTGATGTCACAGACGCAGACAAAGATGCTGTGAGAACAATCTTACAATGAAGTTAGATCATTTCCTGTTTTGTACTAAGAAAGTGTCTCATTGTAAGGGCATAATCAGGATCCCTGCTAGGGAAATCTGTCAATTCATCCTGTTCCAAGGGGAATGATGTGATGGCCATCCTCTCCTTTACTGCCACTACAATCATTCTAATTCAAGTCTTACTGATTAGGAAAATAGTATGTATAAAATCATCAGCATATGGGGGGCACTCAGAGTTGGCACATTGTTCTTCCGCCACTGCCTCAGATGTACTGCAACTCTGGCAGCAAGACACCTTCAACATTAGCAGAGAGCTATCTAGAACTCTGACAATTTATTAATCAAAGAAAACGTTAATTATTATTTGCATTATGCAGATGGTGAATTTTATATTTTACTTTTTGTTGCTGCTGTTTTTGGTGCCATACCCACTGATGACCAAGGATTACTCCTGGTTCTGTACCCAGACATCACTTCTGGTGGTGAGGGGTGGACCATATGGGATGTCAGAGAGCAAACCAGGTCAGTGGCAAGCAAAAAAAATTGTTTCACCCGCTTATGCTATCTCTCTGAACATAGATACTAAAAGTTAGATTACAAAAGGCTAAAATCATTTCATAAGGCTTCAAAGTTGGCAAACACTTGACTTTAAAAGTGCTTAATTTAAATCCTAATTTGAAATCAGGATCATCAACCATAAAAATTCTTATCCCTTTTCTCAGATGACAAGTTCCATCTTGAGGTCTAGGGGTTGAACTAGTTCTGAAGTTGCCTGAGTTCTTTCCCTCTGTGTTGAAAAAAGGGTATTTTAATATTACTGCTATTGACTTTGAGTTAAATATTCTTTGTTTGGTTTTTGTTGATGATAATGGTGGTAGGTGCTGTTTGGGGTAGTAAAACTACTCTCCCTTTTTCCACCTTCTAGGTACAAGTAGCACCTTCACTTCCCAATTATGACAAATTGTTTTCAGATTATCAAGTGCCCACTAGGGGAGAACTGTTCCTGATTAATAATATTGGGTAGAGATATAAGACATTCTACTCTAAGAATTAGTGTAGTATACTAAATGAGTAATTTTGTAAATTCCCTCTACTACTTCCCAGATCCTTGTTTCCAGTCATCTCTATAATCCATGGCTCCCTGCTTCAGAACAATTCCATTATATATGCTCCATCAAAGGATCCCAAGCCCCTTTGCTGATCTGATAGCTGAAGTCTGCCCCTGCGATGGAGATCAATACTGTAAGAGCAAGCTTCCGAGATTGTGTAGCATTTGAGTGGAAAGGCCTCATAAATCAACTTATTGTTTTGTGGACCTTCGAGGGCTCAATTGGGACTGGCAGGGAGTATGACTCATCTTGCTGTACTGCTGTAATATTAAGGAAAATAAATAACGGAACTGAGAATGCACTAAGTAAGGAAATGAGGCACGGGTGTGTGAGGATAAGGTTGTCGCACTGCACTGCATCTAAATGAATATCACCCGGTTATTGGGAAGCAGACTTGAGAAGGAAACTGCCTAATCACAGTTTTCTGAATGAACTGCAGAGCACAGTCAGATGGTTGGTACTGCATTTTTCAGGCAGAGCTTTTTGTTTAAGTTTTCCTTCTGAATAACAGGGAAATACATGCAATTGTCTCATCATGATTTGTTCTGTGTCTTTAGTAATAACAGTAATAATCAGAGGTTATATTTGTTCTGAGTTTTCTAGCTTACAGAGCAGTTTTCATCCATGATGCAATCTTCTAAAAGAGCAACCCCAGTCAGAGGGAATACCATCTCTAAAGGAATGTTTTCACTAGCAAGATAGTAGAGCAGACCTGTGGGAAGCCTAAGATCCCAAATTTGAGATCTGAGTAAGAATAATTGTTTAGACTAGCTCTAAAACCATGAACTGCACATTCCCACTTTTATGATATCTTTTGTTTTTAAAATTTGGTGCATAATTATAAAGTATGAAAACAGACCATATCAAACCTGAATGATTTTACCACTTCCTCACTGTAAGCAAAAAAGTCTTAATAGTTGTGGAGTTTGAACTCAGGGTGACCTAAAGATTAAAAAGTATTAATAATCTATTTTACTGGACAATAGTCAAGAGTCAAGATTTAGAACCTAGAAAAAAAAGATTTTATAATTTAGAGATCAGTGAGATTTCCAATTCAAGTATCAGCTTTTCCACTTGAAACTGTATATTTTCTTTAACAATAGAAACCTCCTAAATATAATTTACTTATCCATAAAAGGTCAGTTTTAAAGATTATATGATATATACTGTTTTATTTCTGATTTATTTGTACTTGCATTTCTTTGTACTAGGTTCTGATGCATATCTTGGTATTATTATCTATTCTCTCATTTTAGTAATTACAAAATTTAAGTACTGTACTATTTAGGCAAATATCATTGTGTAATATTAAGATAGTTTTCCATATTTCAGTGTCATAATACAATACACTTTCCAGCACCTTGTGTCATACTCCATTATAGATTGTGCATGTGTGTGTGTGCATGCATGTGTGTATTGGAGTTTAATATGTGCATTAGAAAGAAAAGCTTTTACCATTCTACTTCTTCACTTTCTTCTGATTCTTATATTTCCTGTCCTCTTGGCAAAAGAAAAGAGTTGTGGCTATCCATTATGAAGTTTCTAAAGCCATGACTAGAAGTTTAATGCATTGATTTGGCTAGGATTTTACTTTCTAGAGCTGATAGTTTTCAGATCTTACCTGTTGGGAAACAGATAAGACACAATCACAGTTCAGACCTTACCTGTTGAGAAACAGAGTCTAAGCAGATGCTCAAGAGGAGCAAATTACTAGAAAGCTCTGCCAGTAACATTACATGCAAAGGAGACTTTACTTCTCTACTGCAGGTTTTGTAAAGGGAAAGCACTAAAGCTGTCTGCCACAAGTACTGGGTTAGAGTCATTGCTTCTCATCAGCAGATTTTTTGAAGGGTTATTTTTAAAATGAGGGTTGGTGTGCCACCATGCTGTTTGACCTATGCAATCTATGTGAAACCCTCATTTTCATATGGCCATAAGGGATGGTCATGATTCAGGATGCATCCTACTTCTGATTAAAGTCTAAGTTAAAAAGTACTCTTTGAACAAAAACATAACTCTCTTCAACTATGCTAGCTATTAGAGAATCACTAGAAGGCATTACCCCTGATGCAAAAATCCAGAACCCTCTAAAAAACATTGCTTGTGGTCAAAACCTTAAGATTAGAGAAACTTCACGTCATGAAAGATATAAGGTCTGGGTTAGAATGCCAGAACTAACAGGCAAATAAAACTAGAATAAAAATTAAAAGTAAAATTTTAAACATGATCTGGATCTAGGAAAATGAAACAGTGGTGTAGAACAAGGTGTAGAACAGTATCAATATATACTGATACTGTTTATCCTGATTTTAATATTTATTTTACATTAAAATCAGAAACAAAACTAAGACATCATACTGAAGAGAAATAAAAACCCATTTTTGGTTCATAAAAATGATAGTAGCAAGAGAGTGAGAAAGAGTGTGTTAAGGTACACAACAGAGGAATAGTCCCAGAGAAGTTGCCCCCAGAGAAAAGAAACCAAGAGAATTGCACAAAGTTAGTATAGAAGACTGTGTGAAGAAGAGTGGATTTGTAATTGTTCAGGTCTGTGGGCAAGCGGAGGACCCCCACTATTTGATTAAAAAGGTCTTATAACATATATGAACCTCAGTTGACACATTAGTTCCTTGGAATAAATAATAAATAACAATTTTCTCTCAGACTTGTGAAGAAAATCTGCCATAATAAAATGTATGTGGGAATGGAGTTTGATACCATGGCTACATGCAACACTCATTTGCTACTTAACTTGTTATCCTCAAGGTTCATCCAAGTTATAGTGAGTTGTAAAATTTCATCCTTCATTGTAGCTGCATTGTATTCCATTGAGCATCTGTACCACACCTTCCTTATCCCCTCATTCATCTCTGAACATCACTAGGTTGATTCCATATCCTAGCTCCTGTGCTAGTGCTGCTATGTATAAGAACACTCATATCTACTTTTGAACAAATGTTTTTGTGTCCTAAGGGTAGATACCAAAACGTGGATTTCTTGATCATGTGGCAGCTCTAGTCTTTCTTTTGTAATGAAATATTCATACTGTTTTCTATAGGGTTGAACCAGACAATATTCCTGCCAGAAGTGGATAAGAGTTCCATTCTTACCATACTCTGCTAATGCATATTGTTCCCAGGTTTTTTGATATGGGCCTTTTCTCACTGATGTGAGGTATCTTGTCATCTTAATTTGAATTTTCCTGATAATAGATGATGATATATCACTTATTAAAATGATAATAAAATAAGTACTTTTATTAAAGTGAAGATAAAATAAGCACTTTTCATGTGTTATTGATTGACCATTCATCTGTCTTTTTTATAGAAATGTCTGTTCATTTCCTCTCCCCATTTTCTGACAGAGTTTTTTGTTTTTCTGGTACTGGTCTTTGAGAATTCTTCATCTTGGATATTAAATCATTACATAGTGTGCTGAGTGCTGTTTTCTCCCATTTAGTTGGGTGTCTTTTACTCCTATCCTGTGTTTCATTGTCATACATAAACTCTTTAATTTGGTGTAGTCCTTTTTGTTTCTGTTGCATTTGTCAATGAATTTATATTTATTAAAAATACCATTAAAGTCCAAATCTTGACTCATTCTGCTGATATTTCCTTAGTGTGCTTTATGTATTATGCTCTGATCTCAAATTCTTTGATCCACTCTTACTCTAGTTTTTTTCTAAGTTGTGGAATATGGGTCCAGCTTCCTTTATTCCAAGTAGTTTTCCAATTTATATCTTCATATCCTGGTAGACATAATATTCATATTACTCTTCACTAAATCTGTAAGATTCTTCTTAAAGGTTAAAAAAGCCTTTAGTGAAAATATACAGACATAGGACAATTTAAAAGATAGTAATTAAAAGATGCAACTCACTAAATCTGGATAAAGAATAATATGCTGCATGATATCAAATTGATTACCATAAGTACCATGTCATAATTTTAATAATGAAACAGGTTATGCAACTATTAGATATTTTTGGAGGGTAAAAAAGAAAATTAAGTGTATAAAAGCATAAAAATAGAAGATATAATCTTTCATATGATGGTTTTTTAAAAAACTAATGCCAACACAATACTTAATACCATACAGGAGTCATTCCCATTAAAATCAGGAACAAGACTAAGACATCATTATTTTTTAACATTGTCTAGAAGTTCTCTCCAAAGTATTAAAGCATGAGACAGAAATAGAAGCTGTAACTATTGGAAATGTTACAAGCACTGCATTATTTGCAGGTGACAGAACTATATATTAAGAAATAGAAATTAGGATATTTGTATACTAATGTTTAGATTACATTTATTTATTTCAATGCCCATCATACCTTGGATTAAATAAAGTGAACTAAAATCTTCCTCACAGCAAAAGAACTATATCAAAATAGAGTACATCCTACTGAATAGGAGAAATATGTATGCATAGCTAATGTCCAGTAAGAGGCTTAAAATAAAATACACAAAAAATTCATAAAACTCAAATATAAAAATAATCCGATTTAAATTGGGCAGGTGATCAAAAAGAATACCTCTCATACGAATATATGGAGGGGCCAGAGTGAAGGAACAGCAGTCAAAGTGCAGGATGCCTTGCACACGCCATCCTTGGTTTGATCCTCAGAACTTCAGTGCAGAGCCAAAAGTACCCCAGAGTATCGCAGGGTGTGACCCAAAATGCAATAAATAAGTATGTAAATATTAAATAAATGTACATAGATAGATAGAGAGATTCTCTACATACATAAATATTGTTCATAATAAGTTATTGCACAAATTAAAGCCAAAGTAGCAATGAGATATCATCACACAAATGTTTGTTCATTGTTGAGCTTATATAGTGTTTTAGCTATTACAGAAAGCTCTGGAAACAGTTACCCAGTTTTAAAATTTTGCACTTCACATTTATCCCACTTCTGAGTATTTACCCTAAAAATACACCAACGCCCTGTCCCCATGAAAATTGTAAGTGGTATATGATTGCACTTAAATATATGGAATATAAACAAAATTAATGCACTGTAAACCAAAAAAAAAATTTCTTGAATTATTAAAAATTCCATTATGAGGACAGGATAGAAGAGTGTGTAGGATGTTTGCCTTGCATATCACCAATCCTAGTTCATTCCCCAGCATCTTATGGTCCGCTGATTCTGCTATAGTGATCCCTGACTACAGAGCCAGGAGTAAGTCCTCAGCATTGCTGTGTGCAGCGCTAACCCCCCCATCCCAATCCATTATGGCATTGAATCTTTGTCACTTGTCGCTTGTCTTCCCGTTGTTCATAGATTTCTCGAGCAGGCGCCAGTAACATCTCCATTCGTTGGGAATGAGGTCCATTATTGTTACTGTTTTTGGCATATCAAATACACCAAGGGTAGCTGCCAGGCTCTGCCATGGCTCTGCCTTCATCCCTGGGGCCCCAGTCTTTTTCTGTGAGACCATCCAGGGCCCATGGGGCAGAGCCCTGGGTAGACAAACCTATCTCCTATCTGCCACAATTTTATAGTTATATACACATATTTAAACACAGTCTTATCTATCTTTAGTTATGCAGGTCACATCCAGCTATGTTTGGGTAGTACCATGGAATCAGCTATCACTCCTAGCATATGCCTATATTTTTATTGCATATATATAATAAATAATATATTATTATATATGTAGTGCAAAAGTAAAAGCATATATTTCAATGTAATTAAGTACAACTTTTGTGGTTATATATACTTCAATTTATAATATTTTTGCATAATTTATAATTTAATTTTATGCATAATGCATAGATGAATACAATATTAAAACATCTAAAGATACATAATAATAAGGGACAACAGTCATGAATACACATAAATATCTTGTACATTATATATACATATATTGCTCTCTATATAAATATTACAAATATATAATCATAGATTACATTGTATTCTACTTTATATACATCTACTTCACTTCATATCATTGTTAGTACTGAATATTACTTTAACAATCCCTATTATTTAAGTTTTAGAATAATACTGTAGCTGAAGATCATCACTGTATCACTGTCTTCCTGTTCATCATCGATTTGCTCGAGCGGGCACCCGTAACATCTCCATATGTCCTGTCTTATGCAAGTAGAGCCCAGGGCACCTGCTTGCTCCAGGAAAATAAAGAGCCTCAAACCTTTCCATCAGGTCATGGGAATGAGGTCTATAATTGTTACTGGTATTTGGCATATCAAATAAGACACGAGTAGCTTGCTAGGCTCTGCCGTGCTTGCTGGCTCTGCCAGCCCACAAGCTGAAGATCATCTAACATAGAATACTGTTTGGTTTTTTCATATAATCTTACAATAAATTCCAAAATCTATAATTAGTTGATTAAAGCATATGATCTTTTTTAACATTTCTGGTTTGTCAAGTTACTTTCTAGATAAATCATTTAAATTTAAATCCTAGAATCTTAAGTACTTGTTCATTGTAAAATTATAAACTTTTAATATATTCTAAAATTTTTTCACTACTTTTGAAATTTGCATTTTTTCTTTATTAGGGTGGTATATTGTTTTATGTTAAATCACATGTTTTTATACTTCAATAATTCCAATTAACATTTTGACCAGTTTCAAACATAGTGAGTTAGTTGATTTGTTCTATAACAATTGATTGTAGTATCCTCAAAATCTCTCCTTGATACTATATTCATAAATATATGAAAATATTTTACTGCTATTTTTTATAGACAACTTTTAGAAAATTTTTATTAGCAAGGTTGATAAAAGCAGATGCCATTGGGCTACACTGGCACGTGACAGGGTCAAATGGAAATGTTACTGGCGCCTGGTCGAGCAAATCGATGAATAACAGGATGTCAAGTGATCAAGTGGTTTTTAAAATGATTAAAGTATTATAGTTTAAAATACTGTTGAAATAACTTTATAGTTTCAGACTTACTACAGCAATTCTTCCACCAGCCTAAAGTTCCCCACCATTATCTCTGATCCCTTCCTTCTCCTATGTCTTTGAGGCTCATCTTTACTACTATTTATGTCTCAGAGATTGTTAGAATTGGAGATAATCTAATTTATTTATTTATTTCTTTGTGCTTCACATATTTGCAAGATTGTCTCATATTTTCTGATTCACTTCACTTATCCTTTATTTGCAGGAAAGTAAAAAATTTTGACTTTTCTCATAAATAATGTAATCTCGATTTTGTATATATACAACAACTTCCCTTATTACTATTTCCTGTTGTTTGTAGACCTTAGGTCGTTCCTAGATTTTTAGCTATCATAGGTGGTGCTGTGATGAACTTTAGTATACATTTGTATTTTTAAAATAATGTGTTTGGGTCTTATATTTTTACATTAATTTAAACAGTACACTGAATCAACATTAATTACATTATAAAGATATTTATGATTGAATTTCATATGTGGATTGTTCCAACTTCTTTAAATTATTTTGAATTTTACCTTACAAAAGCATATTCAAAGACAGTCAACAGAATTAGAAAGAATATTCACCCAATACCTATCTGATAAGGGGTTAATATCCAGGATATATCAGGCTCTGGTAGAAATTTACAAGAAGAAAACAGTCAACCCCATCAAAAATGAGCAGAAGAAATGAACAGAAACTTCGACAAGGAAGAAATTCAAATGGCCAAAAGACATATGAAAAAAAATGCTCATCATCACTAATCATCAGAGAGACATAAATCAAAACAACAATGAGATATCATCTCATACCGCAGAGGCTGGCACGTATCCAAAAGGTTAAGAATAATAAGTGCTGGCGTGGATGCAGGGAAAAAGGGACTCTCATCCATTGTTGGTGGGAATGTCGACTGGTGCAGCCTTTGTGGAAAACAATATGGACATTCCTTAAAAGACTAGAAATTGAACTCCCATTTGACCCAGCCATACGACTCCTAGGGATATACCCTGGGAAGTCAAAAACACACAGTGGAAACATCATCTGCACTTTTATTTTTATAACAGCACTCTTTACAATAGCCAGAATCTGAAAACAACCACTGTGACCAAGAAATGATGACTGGATAAAGAAACTTGGTACATCTACACAATGGAATACTATACAGTTGTTAGGAAAAATGAAGTTATGAAATTTGCCTATAAGTGGATGGACATGGAAAGGATCATGTTGTGTGAAATTAGCCAGAAGGAAAAAGACATATATAGAATGACTGCATTTATTTGCATTACAGAAATGTACATATACATATTATGATACCAAAATCCAAGGTCAGGTGAAATATAGATCACAAGGTCTTGTCAAATGTGGAAATTACCAGAAATGTGTGGGAGTCAGAGGTGAAGTAAGACAGAGAAGGGAACAATGTGCTAATAATTGTTGAAAGGGCTCATACCAACCTAGAACTGAGCATTAAATATAGGCAAAAAGATACACATGACAACCTCTAACTGTATGTATTAGAATCCACAATATGTAAGAGAAGGAAGAGAGAGAGAGGGAGAAAGAGAGAAAAGATATAAAGAACCTGCCATAGAGGCAGGCTACGGGAGTGGGGAGGGAATCGGGGACATTGGTGGTGGGAAATGGGCACTGGAGGAGGGATGGGGTGCTGGAACACTGTGTGAAAGAGACCCAAACATGAACAACTTTGTAATTGTATATCTCATGGTGGCATAATAAAATATTAATTAAAAATAAAAAATAGCATATTGATTTTTAATGAATTTATTTAATTTCTTTTCAATTTGTGAGTTCAAATAAATTTTCTTAAGAATGATTATTGATACATATTATGGTTTACTATTGGCACTTATGTTTTTAATATTTTGATATTAAAAAACCATAATTTTAATATTATGATGTATTATTGGCACTTATGTTTTTAATATTCTGATTGCTCACTCTTTTGTTTGGGATAAACTTATTTTTGTTTCGATTTACATAAAATAGCTTATTTCAGAATTCTTATACTGTGGTAGAGCTTTTGTTAACACTAGTTTGCCAAGTCCTTTATTTTTTTCTCATATCTGAGGCACTGTAGAATACTCTGTTCAAAGCTTTAGTCTTTGAGTATTATATTTTCACATCGTCTAAAGTACATGCCCAGAAGTCTAACGAAGCTCTGACTGAGAGACTGATAGGAGTGCCTTCATAAATTACCTATCTTAAAGGTTTTTTTTTTATCTTGACCTTTGTTGGTTCTACTAATATGTGCCTTAATGTAGAATTCTACACATCTTCACAATTTGATTTTTTGGTTTTGGGTCATTTTCAGCAATCCTCAATGGTTACTTCTTGTGGTGCTCTGATAACCATGGGATGCTGGGATCAAATCCAGGATGGTCAAGTGCTAGGCAAACGCCCCTATCTGCTGTACTATTGCTCCGGCCCCTGATTCTTCACATTCAAATAGAATGGTATTCTGTTAGCTTTATGGATATGTATATTTACTTCCTTCCCCTTTTCTTGCCTTTTCTAATAAATGAGTAAAATTTTAGTAGTGCTTTCTTAATTTTATTATATCCAGTGTCTTTTATCTTAAATTGAACCATCATAATAAGTATATCTTTGAGCTCATTGATTACTTTTTATGCATTTTGTTCTTTTACATTGCTATCTCTAACCCCTTTAAATATCATTTACTAAGTCCTTGATATATTTTCATTTAAAGCTCCAATTTCTTGACTAATTGAGTCATTTCTGAAGCAGCATGTTTTTTAATAGGTTAATGTGTTGCTATTGGAATGTGAAATATACACATTTAAGTTTGAGGTTATTTAATTGAAATGTTTAGTTGTATCATTTACATTATATTTTTGGAATTATTTTGTCACATTAATTTAGTTCTCTTAGTTTAGCCTACCTTGTTGAGGTTGCTAAAACTATAATAATTTTAACTCTTTTATGGGAGGATATAATCGCCCACATATTTGAGATTGGTTTCTGAAGAGTTGTTCTCACTGTGTAATATAATAATACCTAAAATTTCAGTTGTCATGCATCATATACATTTTCTTTCCCACATCTACTATTTCTTTTCTCTTTTAAAAGTTTAAATTTATGTTTAAATGCCAACAAAATGTAGTTTGATTTCTCCTTTCAAGTCCACATATTCCATTTTTCTGTGATAGCATTATATGTTAAACTATATTTGAACATTTGTTTAAATATTGAAATTAGTTTGAATTTCAAGTTTACATAGTGAAAATGTACTATGAATTCTTGAACTAAAATATCCTTTTCATGTTTAGAATCCAATAACTTAGCTGAACAACTACATTCTGTGTGAAAAGCTAGCATGTAACAAAAAGGCAATAGTCTCTACTGAAGCAACATGAGTGACTTTTGACATACTGCTACATATTGAGTCAGAGTTGGAAGTTATTTTATTATTAGTTAATGCATCTTGTTCTATGTAATTATTCCTAGAATTCTGTGTTTTCATCTTGAATAGAAATATTCATATATATGACTTACAGGTGCATTAGCATTTATTTACTCTTTTGAAAGAAAGACTAGCTGAATTCATAACAATTGAATGCAAATTCCAAAAGTTATTAATATCAAAACAGTTTTTATTATCTCTGATCAAAGTTTAATACTTTTAAAAAAGTTTGTTTTGGAACTGTTTATTGCTTACAAAGGCAAAAGATAATTATACTAATATAAATGATAACATAATGGAAAACTAACATTTTTTCAAATTCATTTGGAAATAAAAATTAAAACTGGCTATAGTTCTTGACAAGACATTGTAGATAATATATTATGTTTGAATTTTAAAAATAAAAGTTCTATTTAATTATAATAGAATTTAAATTTTAACTTATCTATATAAAATTGTCATTGAATTTGCAATTGTTAAGTGATCATTTGGATAACTTTTAATTATGAAATAATACTAGCATATATAATCCATTTTGTACCATACATGTTGAACCAACAGGTGCTATGGTCGTTTTTAGTGTGTATGTGTGCGTATGTATGTGTTTTATGTGTATCTATTAATTAAAATTCAGTTTAAAGATAGGAAAGCGTAGAGTCTTCAATTTTCCATTTAGTTCTAGATTTGAAACACACTTAGCATACAAGTGTGTGCATATCTCATCTCATTTAGATATGAATTGTCACTTTCCTTTCCATTCCCCTACACATATGGAAAATAACAAAACTATCAAAAAATATAAGGGGTAGAAAGTATTCCACCAGAATTCACAGAAATATTTTGGGAGGTGCTTAAAAAACAGAATTATGTGTCCATATAAAATTATTTGATGCAGTTATATTTTAGAAGTTACAACAAAGACATTAAAGATTCTAAGATGCAATAAAGTTATTAGCTACAAATTTCTTATGCAAGAAATTTGGGGCTGGGATGATAGCGCATCAGGTAGGGCATTTGCCTTGCAAGCAGCCCACATGAGTTTGATCCCTGGCATCCCATTATTTTCGCCTGAGCACAGCCAGCCAGGAGCAATTACTGAGTGAAGAGCCAGGAGTAACCCATGAGTATTCTGGGGTGTAAACCAAAAAGCAGAAAAAACAACAATTAAAAAAAAAAGAAAGAAATTATTTAAAAATGTTTTTCAAAGAAACATTTATTTGAAAAATAGATATATAGAAAAAATTAGATATATTTAATATGAACTCAACTTATATTTGGGATTAAATACTGCTCTATTTTCTCATTCTAATATATTTAATGAATTAAATAGATTTACTTATTAAATTAAATATATTTAATAAAACTATTTAATGAGGCACCCAGGAGGGAAGATGGGTTCTAGCCCTGGCTCACCATCCCAGCAGAGCCTCGCAAGCCTGAAGAACCCCACAGCATGAACACCACCATTTTCAACCTCTGGAATCCCAGCTCATCAGAGCTCCACCCAGCAGAAGAGCTGATCACAACCCTGCTAGTCAGAGTCCCACCCTATAGCCGACTATTTCAAGCCCAGGTATGCTTGATCCAGAGATTCAGAGACACAGGGTAGAGCTGCTACCAGCTCTCCCTGTGCCCATCTGATCATGAGGCACCCAGGAGGGAAGGCGGGTTCTAGCACTGGTCCGCCATCCCAGCAGATCCTCGCAAGAAGCCAGAGGAACCCCCCATACCATGAGGGCCACCGTTTTCAACCTCCAGACTCCACAGCTTGTCAGAGTTCCACCTAGCAGAAAAGCTGATCTTTTCATGTTTTCAGCAAAGTGGCCACACGGTTCATCAATACATGCATGAGATGATAGGCTACTACAAGAGTAATCCACCTGCATGGCAGAGACTGGCAAGCTACTTTTGTCGTATTTGATATGCCAAAACCAGTAGCAAATTATTGACCTCTTTCCATGACCTGCAGGAATGGTTTGAGGCTATTCATGTTTCTTGAGCGAGCAGTTGCCCTTGAGCTACACTAGCATATGACAGGACATAGGGTGATGTTACTGGTATCCGCTTGAGCAAAGAGCAAATTGATGAACAATGGCAAGACAAGTGATATAAGTGTTACAAGCAATAATGACTTAATGACTTTGTGGTCTTTTTTAGCAGCTAAGTTAATTAGAGTTGGGGATGTTACAAATAATAACTTAATGGAAAGTCCTTCTATTATAGACTTGCAACACCAAATAAACAAAATTTTCCCAAATAAGCAGTGTAATAATTATAGTTTTTCCTTTAAAAATACATTTGCTACATACTGAGTATTATTTCTAAAAAATCACCCCCTCTATTCTGATCATATTTGAAGGCCGTCCTTTGGGAGACAATTAAGCTATACGGTATAATCCACTTTAGGTTTAGTGCCCTGATAAGAAAACACATGAGTAATATATATATAGATGTATTTATATATATTATACACATATATGTATGTATATTATACATATATATTGCTCATATGTTCATATGAGCTTATATGCTCATATGTTCATATGCTCATATATATGATATGTATATATCAGATATAACAAAAATAAGTCATTTGGCACACCAAGAAATATCCCTTGACAACTTATTTCATTTGCCAGCATGTAGACGTAGAATTTGGCTTTCAGAACTGTGAGAATTAAGCACCAATTTAAGTCACTTAGTCTACTGCAATTTATTATCATAACCCTAACTGATAAAGACATTCCCTTAAAATTGTGAGTCCAATGGAAATTTGTACTAAAAATTTAGTTATAGGGTGGTAAAAATTAAATTTTATTAGTCTCAGCAGGTAGACATTTTAGAAGTCTCCTATCAATTTTCTATAAGTTCAGAGTTCACACCCTCTGTGTAGAAAACGTTCAGTATTTCAGTTGTCTTCATTAACTATCAATGCAGCATTATGAACTCATTATCAATTCATTTCTGACCATAGCTGAAACTATTAGGCATATATATTTTCAATGTGTACATATTGTATACCTATTTACTTCACTTTATAAACACCTACACCTCCCTGACCTACTACTATATATTAGTATATGATATCAGAAAAGCCCTCTTATCATGCAATTAGTTGTCAAAGATAAATTGTAAAAATATAAAAAAAAAACTGAAAAAAAGGTTAAAATTATGACAAATTCCATAAAGAGGAGATAAATCATTTTGAGAAAATTTCTAGTTGAGGTTTTGATTTAGTCAGGTAACTTTTCCCTGAAGAAACAGTGTATGCAGATGTGTGTGTTTGGGAGGTGAGGGGTGGACATTAAAGGACTATATATTAGGAAGCCAGATTGAAACTGAAACTGAACAAATTCAAAGAAAGCAGAAAGACAGTGCCTTCAAAGTTGGAACCTCAAAGTTGAGATGTTGTGACATGTTTTTTCAAAGCAACACAAATAAAAGACAATATTTGGGTCTTAGAGTGATACTATAGCAGATAGGGTGCTTGTTTCCCACATGGTCAACCTGGATTCTGTACCCTAGGAGTGACCCCCTAGCACTACCAGGTGTGTGTCTAGCCCCCCAACCCCCGCCACCAAAAAAGTAGAAAAATAAAAAAAATTTGTAATAAAGATATGAGATGATTATATTTGCATTTCCAAAATGCATAATATTTGTAATTGACAAAGCCTGTGGGAGATGCTAATGTAAATACCAGAAATGTGTAATACACTATAACTGTCTAAATTTTAAGACCTTAGTAAAGAATGTTATTATTGGTCAAGTCCACATCACTGTATCACTGTCTTCCCGTTGTTTATCGATTTGCTCGAGCCGGCCCCAGTAACATCTCCATATGTCCTGTCTCATGCTAGTAGAGCCCAAGGGCATCTGCTTGCTCCAGGAACATAAAGAGCCACAATCCGTTCCGGAAGGAGGTCTATAATTGTTACTGGTATTTTGCATATCAAATACAACACGGGTAGCTTGCCAGGGCTCTGCCATGCAGGTAGCATACTCTTGCAGTGATCTCTAAGTCCAGCATTTAATGATGAACCGCCTCAGCCTCTTGTGGCTGCGCCGAGCCCGACTGTGATAGGCTGGTCTGCTGGGTGGAGTTCTGATGAGAGAGAAGTCCGGATGTGGAAAATGGAGGCTCTCATGGAGGTGGGGTCGTCTGGCTTGTTGCTAGGCTCTGCTGAGCTGGCGGGCCAGGGCTAGAACCCGCCATCTCTCCTGGGTTCCTTGTGAGCAGCTGGGCACAGGGAGAGCAAGTCCACATACATTCTTATATTTTTAGGGACGTATGATTCACTTGCCAGTCTTTAATAATTTATCCCAGGCAATACTCCTATAAGTATACTAGGAGAAACTAAACTAAGTGAAAATTTGATACATTTTTACTTGTTGCACTTTGTTTCACTTGTATCACTTGTCTTCTCATTATTCATGGATTTGCTTGAGCGGGTACCAGTAACATCTCCATACATCCTGTCACAAGCAAGTATAGCCAAAGGGTATCTGCTTGCTCCAGGAACAAGAAGAGCCTCAAACCATTCGTTCAGTTCATGGGAAAGAGGTCTATAATTATTATTGGTTTTGGCATATCAAATGCAACACGGGTAGCTTGCCAGGCTCTGCCATGTAGGTGGTACACTCTGAGTAGTAGGCTCTCATCTCATGCAATTACTGATGAACCTCAGTGGGGGAGATTGGCTTTTCCCTTGGGTGGAACTCTGAGGAGCTGTGGAGTCTGGATGTTGAGAATAACTGACCTCATGGTGTGGGGGTTCCGCTGGCTTCTTGCTAGGCTCACTGGAATGACCGGTCAGGGCTAGAACCTGCCTAGAAATGTATACGGTGTATAAATGTGAAAGATCCTAAGAGGGACCTGGTCCTAACTTCCAGTATTATCTAAGACTGTTGCATAGTCACAGAGTGGCCACGTGCCGGAGCAGCTGTGGGTCTGAAGTGTCGCTCTTCTGGTGATGCTGGCTGTGGTGGTTGGGAGCTTGCAAGCCACACCCGCTGATGTGGAGATGGAGGAATGGTGGGAGGAGCCCAAATGCCTGCTCCAAGTTCAGCCAGTGTGGCCCACCCACACATGTGAGCGAACCCTAGGAGTTATGTTGGACTCCACCAGGGGCTGACTGAGCCATTTACCGCCCTCTGGAACTGCGTGGGCTACTCCACCTGGGGCTGAGCAGCACAGCTGTGTGTCTGGAGTGGTTGGGTCTGGAGTGTCTTTCTTCCAGTGTTGTTGGGACACAAAAAGGTAGTAATCGAGAAAAAGTAGTAGTAATGCACTTTGTTTATGGGTCAAAATGGTAGTAACTGAGAAAAAAGACTAGGGAATGAACTTGTTAAGAAAATGATTTTGGATTCCTATATAGCTTTGACTATCAGTTTATGATACCGTATCATATCTATTAGCTTGACGTTTAATAAACTAAAAAAAAGTCAGAATCAATGTCCAAGAGCACTGGAAAGTCTTTAAATGTAAAGAAAGGGGTAACATACTTCACTTGGTTGACATTTGTAAAATGACTCTCTACTTGAGTCATTAAACAGCTACCTCAGTAAACTTTACTTGCTGTCAGTTTGTAATTTTGATGTCATAAATTTAAATGACAAAACTGAGAGGCTCATGGAGGATACCGGTATCAGCTTCTCAAAATCTATTTCTGTCATTGTCATTCTGCACTACTTGGTCTATCCAGGGTCTTTCAAGGTGATCAAATTATTTTTCAAACTCTAGTCTTAATAACAAATTGATACTGATAATTTTGCTATTTGTAAAGAACACAAGATTCACATGCATTAATAACAAAGGAAATTAACTTTTAAAAAATTCTATGAAATTTTATTTTTAGCTCTAAGTTCTTAAAGCTTTCCCATTACAAAGTAACTAGATACAAATCAGGTGCTGGAGATTGTATCGGTGCTTGCATTGCATATGGCCGAATCCACTACATGGTCCCTCCATGTACTATCAAGCATGATCCCCTGAACATGGAATCAGAAGCAAGCCTTAAGCATTTCCAAATGTTCTCACCTCCAATAAAAAGAAAAAATTGTCATGATAGTTACTCACACAACTCTAATAACTTATTTTTTCTGTGTGGAAATTAAAATTTTATCTACTTCAGAAATTATGTAACTATTAAATGGACCTAATTTATGAGTGCAGGAAAAATGAAAAATAATTATTTTAATTTCTGGAACACTGACTGAAATCCAATCATGAACAGCTTTGTAATTGTATATCTCATGGCGGTATAACAGGATTTTAAAAAAAGATTAAAAGTTAAAGTAAAAACGGAAGGATATTCAAAATTTAAATATATGTTTTAAATATCATCTACTTCCACTTTCATGATTTAACACTCTTAAATATATATTAAACAGATCTTGTTTCTCAAAAATCTCCCAATATTATGGCAAAAATAAAAATGCAAATAACACCCCATTCTGTGAGCATTATGATAACAGAAAGGATTTTAATACTTAATTCCAAACATTAGAGATCTAAGTCTACTAACATTGTTTACACAAGGAGTTTGTAACCAAAATATAACAATCAGTTCCTCTGAAAAGTTTTTAAATGAAATTTTATTGCTGACTGTAAAAGATAGTGTCGTATGTTTAAAAACGCACATTGCTACTTTTCTCCTTGATATCAGATTTTGGCATGGGACCTGATCTAGTCAAAATGGTTGAAATTTCTTTCATTCTGATTGTAATTCTTTCTCATGGGACGGTTCTTGTTTTCAGAGCCCAAATGATGAGTTAATAGGCTTGTCTTTCTTTTCAAGCATACAATGTGGTGTCAAATACTACTTTTTCTCAGAAAAAGTCCATCAAAGATTTAATGCCCTTTTTACACTTTGTCTGCCAAAGACAGTGAGAAAAAGCAGAACCTTTGCTTTCAAGTTCATATCCTACAGCTGAAAGCAGGCTACAGTAAGACACAGCAGTGATGGATGGCACCTAGGATGAGACCTGTGTGTAAAGGGGACCCACTAAATTAAGCATAATAGAAGGCAAAACTGAACAGTGCCTGGAAGAAAGGAGAGACACTAGGCAGGAGAAAAGGAATTATATTAATACCATGGAAAATCCAGATATTGCTGATTCAGAATTTTAGAAAACTTTGTGCCAGCAGCTTAGGAAACATAAACAGAGGAGGAAGATGGGTAAGGCGAAGAAACAGATCTTGAAGAGATCCTCCTAAGATTAAACAATTCATGTTGCAAGTTCTCAGGGAATGATAAAATTTATCTAAAAGAAAATTCTTTCATCTGATTTTATTTTTTTACATTTTCTCATATTATACCACCATGAGATATACAATTACAAAGATGTCCATGTTCTACCAGTGCCCATTTTCCCACCACCTGCATCCCTTGATCCAACTCCCTTCTCCCAGGCTGCCTCTATGGCAGGCACTTTGCCTCTTCTCTGTTTCTCTCTGTCTCTCTGATCTTCCTTCTATTACACATTGTGGATTGCAATACATACATTTAGAGGTTATCTGTCTACCCCTTTGCCTACATTCAATGCTCAGTTCTAGGCTGGTATTATGATTTCCAATAATTAGTAGCACACTGTTCCTTTCTCTGTCTTACCTATGACTCCCACAAACTTGCGCTAGGTTCCACCCATTGACAAGACCCCCTGATCCATGTTTTGCCTGGTCTTGGATATTGTTTTCATAATTTTTATATCCCTCAAATAAATGTAGTCATTCTTTATCTGTCCCTTTTTGTCTGGCTAATTTCACTCTGCATGATCCTCTTCATGCCTATCCATTTATAGACAAATTTCATTACTTCATTTTTCCTAAAAGCTTCATAGTATTCAATTGTGTAGATGTACTAAAGTTTCTTTATCCAACCTCTGTTCTTGGGCACTCTGGTTGTTTCCAGATTCTGGCTACTGTGAATAGTACTAGTACTGCTATGAAAATAAAATTTCAGATGGTGTTTCTGCTGTGCATTTTTGGTTTTCCAGGGTATATTCCCAGAAGTACTATAGCTAGGTCAAATGGAAGCCCAATTTATAGTTTATGGAGGAATGTCCATATTGTTTTTCAAAAGGCTGTACCAGCCAGCACTCCCACAAAGAGTGGATGAGTCCCTTTCTCTCTCGCATCTATGCCAGCATTTGTTGTTCTTGCTCTTTTGTATATGTGCCTGTCTTTGGTGTGAGATACTACCTCATTGTTGTTTTGATTTGCAATTCCCTGATAAATAGTGATGATGAACATTTTTCTTTTTTTTTGCAATTTAAAGTGCTTTATTTTTTTGTTTATTTTTAAATATTTTATCATGCCACCATGAGATATACAATTACAAAGATGTTCATAAGATGTTCATAATTGGGTTTCAATCATACAGTGTTCCAGCACCCATCCCTCCACTAGTACCCATTTTCCACCACCAATGTCCCCAATTCCCTCCCCTCCCTTAGCCTGCCTCTATGGCAGGTTCTTTATTTCTTTCTCTTTCTCTTTCTCTCTCTTTTCCTTCCCTTCCACATTGTGGATTACAATACATACATTAAGAGGTTGTCATGTGTATCTTTTTGCCTTTATTTAATGCTCAGTTCTAAGTTGGTATTAGCACTTTCAACAATTATTAGCACACTGTTCCATTCTCTATCTTACCTAGCCTCTGACTCCCACATGTTTGTGATAATTTCCACCTTTGAAAAGACCTCCTGATCCATTATTTCACTTTTCCTAACAGCTGCATAGTATTCCATTCTATAAATGTGCCAAAGTTTCTTTATCCAGTGATCAGTTCTCGGGCACACTGGTTTTTTCCAGATTCTGGCTATTGTTAATAGTGCTGCTGTGAAAATAAAAGTGCAGATGGTGTTTCCACTGTTTGTTTTTGTCTTCCCAGGGTATATCCTCAGGAGTGGTATGGCTGGGTCAAATGGGGGCTCAATTTCTAGTCTTAGGAGAAATGTCCATATTGTTTTCCAAAAAAGGCTGCACCAGTTGACATTTTCCCACCAACAATGGATGAGTGTCCCCTTTTCCCCGCATCCACCAGCACTTGTTGTTCTTACCCTTTTGGATACATGCGAGTCTCTGTGGTGTGAGATGATATCTCATTGTTGTTTTGATTTGCATCTCTCTGAGATTAGTGATGATGAGCATTTTTTTCATATGTCTTTTGGTCATTCGAATTTCTTCCTTGTTGTAGTTTCTGTTCATTTCTTCTCCCCACTTTTTGATGGGATTGGTTGTTTTCTTCTTGTAAAGTTCTACAGTGCCTGATATATCCTGGACATTAACCCCCTATCAGATGGGTATTGGGTGAATATTCTTTCCCATTCTGTGATTTGTCTTTGTATCATGGTCACTGTTTCTTTTGAGGTGCAGAAGCTTTTCAGTTTCATGTAGTCCCATATATTTATCTTTTCTTCTAGTTGCTTTGTTAGTGGTGCTTCACCTTTGAAGATGCCTTTAGCTTCCATATCGTGGTTGGTTTTCCTATATTTCCTTCAATGTACTCAATAGATTAAGGTCTGATATAGAGACCTTTAATCCATTTTGATCTGATTTTTTGTGCATGGTGTTAGACAGAGGGAAAAGATCCTCAGGGAAAAGAATATGGGAGGCATCACCTTTCCCAACTTCAAACTCTACTACAAGGCAGTAGTAATTAAAACAGCATGGTATTGGAATAAAAACAGACCTGTGGACCTATAAAATAGAATTGAGTATCCTGACACCTAACCTCAAACACATTATCATTTAATCTTTGATAAAGGTGCAAAGAGTCTGAAATGGAGTAAGGAAAAGCCTCTTCAACAACTGGTGCTGGGAAAACTGGGCAGCAGTGATGAACATTTTTCATATGCCTTTGGCCATTTGAATTTCTTCTTTGTTGAAGTTTCTATTCATTTCTTCTCCCCCATTATTTGATGGGGTGGCTGTTTTCTTCTTAAAAAGTTCAACCAGTGCTTGATCCATCCTGGATATTAACCCTTTATTAGATGGCTATTCATTGAATATTCTTTCCTACTTTGTGGACAGTCTTTGTATCATTTACTGTTACTTTTGAGGTGCAGAAGCATTTTAGTTTCATGTAGTTCCCTATGTTTAATTTTGCTTCCAATTGCTTTGTTAGTGGTGTTTCATCTTTGAAGATGCCTTTAGCTTCAATGTTGTAGAGAATTTTTCCATATTTTCTTAAATGTACTTAATGGATTCAGGTCTGATATTGAGATTTTAAATCTTTAATAATACATTAGACAAATAATTCTATATTGCACTATGACAACTCTCATTGATATTTCCATTTTATTATATGACTTTTTAGGTCAATAAGTCTCATTTTTGAGGGTCAACTTTAGTATAAAAATAATGACTATGCTTACTTGAACCTTCAATAAAATATAATATTTTAATATCACTTGATCGCTTGATCACTTGACATCCCATTACTCACTGATTGGCTTGAGCAGGTGCCAGTAATATTTCCATTTGACCATATCACGTGCCAATGTAGCCCAATGGCATCTGCTTGCTTCAGGAATACAAAGAGCCTCAAACCGTTCATTCAGGGTCTTGACAAAGAGCCTCAAACCGTTCATTCAGGGTCTTTACCATCTTGTAGGTGGGCGGCCACATGATCTTTTGACATCCCGTGGGATCCAGTCGGTAACGGCTCTAGTCCAGCGAGTGTCTCGAAATCGCATTATATGTCCAGCACATCTGATTTTCAATGCCTGGGAAAATGAGACAGTATCCCTGGCTCTGGAACAGTGATGGAGGTGAGCGCTCTGGATTCCTTCTCTCACTTGAGTGAGGTGTGATATTCCAAGCATAGCTCTTTAGATTCCTCTTTGGGAGACCCGATAGCATTCTCATCCCGCTTTCCTAGGGCCCAGGTCTCTGAGGCGTATGATAATGCAGGGAGAACGGTGGAGTTGAAGAGATGTGCCCAGAGCTGGAGGTTCTTTGTCTTTTTTAGCTATTTCTTCAATGCTTTTGAAGGCATTTCATGCTGTTCTCTTCCTCCCGCGCAGCTCAGGTTTTAGGTTGTTCTTCACGTTGACTTCTCAACACATAACTTCTGCATTCAGAGATGTTTGTTCCATTGAGAGTGAATGGGGCCTCTGGAACTATTTCATTTTTCATGAACATAGTTTTGCTGAGACTCAGCTGTAGACCTATCTTTCTACATTCTCGGTCAAAGTCAGCCAGCATTTGTGCCGCTTGACTAATGTTTGGTGTTATTAGAACGATGTCATCAGTGAAGCGGAGGTGGTTTAGTTGCCGACCATCTATCTTCACTCCCATTCCGTCCCATTCTAATTATCGCATGATGTTCTCAAGGGTGGCACTGAAGACTTTTGGTGAAATGGTATCACCTTGCCAAACCCTCTCTTTGACATTGATGATCACTTCTTTGTAGAATGGTGAGATCCTGGTGGTGAATCGGTAATACAGCTCATGAAGAATCTTGATGTATTGCATTTGAACGCCCTGTTTGGCTAGGGCTTCGATGACCGCTTCAGTCTCCACAGAATCAAAGGCTTTCTTTAAATCAATGAACGTGAGATAGAGCGGCATCTTGTACTCCCTACAAACCTCAATGAGCTTGGTTACTGTGTGGATATGGTCGATTGTGCTGAATCCTTTTCAGAAGCCAGCTTGCTTCCATGGTTGCCCTTCATCTAATGTTCTGCCAATCCTGTTCAGGATGACTCAAGTGAACAGCTTGTAGATGACAGATAACAGGCAGATGGGGTGATAGTTGCCAATGTCGTGGATGTCTCCCTTCTTGAAAAGTAGAACTGTTTTGCTGGTTTTCCAATGGGAGGGCAACTTGCTTTCAGACAGTTAGCGTGTGAAGAGATGATCCAGTGTATTGATGAGTTCGGAAGGCAGATTCTTCAGGTGTTCAGATATGACTTTGTCTGGGCCTGGTGATGTTCCCTTCTTTACTGATGAAATGGCATGTTGGATTTCAGAAGGGAGATCATTGGGAATGACATATCCATCCTGAGGAATTTGGTATGTGGGTAGGTGGAGGTGGCTATCTAAGAGATCTGAGTAGAAGTCATGGATAGTCTTCTCCATTGCCTTTCTGGAAGATGTGATAGATTCATAAGGATGTTGGAGGGCAGTCTTATAGTTAGCTAAGTACAGGTGAGCGTTGCAAATGCTTTTCCCGGCTTCTGCTGCATCTCCCAGTATTTCTGCTCTTCTCTCTTTGAGGCTTACTTTATTGCCTCTCTGCACTGCTTTGCAAGTTTGGATGTTAGCATTTGGTCGCCTGAGGCTTGTGCCTTGCCACGTTGGCAAATGAGCCAATTATTAATATAATAATATAAAATATATCTTAAGGTAGACAACTTAATGTTGATATCTAGACACAGATGTCATTGTACAGATTTTTTGATTAAAGACTTTAAAGTTAAAATATTTAAAGTTATTTTCATCTGCAAGGAGAGCTAAAATTTAATTACCCACAATGCTGCTTATATGTGTTGAGCAAATATAGTCTTGTGTGCATGATATACTAGATAGCTATCACAAAATCTCTTGAGTATTAATTAAGTTATTTTTAAGATAATTTAATGTATCTGAATACAAAATATTCAAGTAAGTTTGGTGCATGGTATGTAGTAAAATATATAAGAATGTTACTTATGAAATCTGACATATTAATTTATTTTCTGGCATCAGCGATTGAACTCAAATCATACTGAACTCAATTAAAGTGATAAAATAAGTAATTAGATCATCACTCTGTGTGTATTGTGGCTATAACACCTTAAATACTTCACTTAAAAAATGATATTGCTGATCATATTAATTTTAAGCAAATAAACTAAATAAATTTTAAGCAAATAAATATGTTCCTCTTTCTTTGCCTTTTACAATACCACATAATTTCACTCTTAAAATGATGACATTAAATAATCTTTTGCTGTGTATTATTTTAGAATTTTTCTAGAATATAAATTATGTTGAGGATACTTTTATTCTTTATGTATATATTCAATGGTATTCCAGAGTCTTAATATTGTTCATTATATAGCTAAAACTTATGTTACCTGTTCTTCTATTAATGAACCGTCACGTTGTTTCCAAGTTTAACCTTATAAAGTCCCATTTTAATGTGTATTTCTCATGTGTTTATATTAGTTTCTATCTGAAACATTGCTAGTATGGTTTTGAGTTAGTGAAAAAAAACCCTAATTTTGAAAATCATCTCTAGTTTTCACTCCAAAATTTTTTTGAGACAATATGTTCCCCAAATTTATATGATTAATCTTTTTATATTTTGCCAGTCATATGAATAAAATAATATTTACTTATATTTAAAGTTGGATTCCTTTTTATTACTAAATGTTAAACACCTTTTAATATATTTTTAACCACCTATATGTTTCTTTGCTAATTTTTTTGTTTCCTCAATTTGTTTGAAGGCCACTCCTTAGGTGGTCAGGATTTACTTCTCGATCTGTGCTTATGGATCACTCTTTGTGGGCGGGGTGATCATATGGAGTACCATGGATCAAATCACATAGACCATGTTCAAGACAAATAAATACCTTACCCATTGTATGCACACCAGCCCCTTTAATTTCGAATTAATAGCATCATTGAAATAATGTAATATATAGCATATGTAGACTAACTTTTTAAATTTAGTAATATTCATATAAGTTCCTGGGGCTCCTTACCAACATTTGGTATCAGATTTTTTATATTTTAGCTTTGTTAAACAACAGTGATATCCCCCTGTAATAATTTTAAGAGTTTTACTGTTAATTATTAAATATCATTATCACATAAAACATTGCTATATTTTCACATTTTTTTCCACCTATACTTTTTTGAGAGGGATTATTCAGATTTTAATACATTTGGAAATTGGATTGTTTGATTCCTTAATGTTGAGTTTTTGGAAGTTATTTATCTATTTTTATATAAGCCTTAATCAAATAGTGTTCTAGAAATATTTTTTAAGTCTGATTTTCTTCAATTATATTAATAATATTTTGTGAAGTTGAAGTTTTTATTTATAGCTCTTTTATCTTTTATTATATCTAACATCTATTTTCTATCATTGTGATTTTGATAGTGTATTTCAAAACTCAGACTTCAGGAATTGGGTACCGTTAAGTGCTAGAGTGTATGTCTTGCATGTACAAGACCATTGTTTCTATCACTGACTCACACATACAGTTTGCCAAATAATGCTGGGGATATACCATGGGTCTTTGAAACCCTCAGGGCTCAGGCACAACTAAGTATATACCCAAAATTAATACAGGTTTACTTACATAATTTGTTTACTTTTAGCATTAATATTTCTATGTTAACTTACATTATCTCAGTAATACCTCATCCAAGGATTTAAGGTCTCCATGGCAATACAATTTACAATAATTTTCTAAGGATATACTTGGATCATTATATTAGCGTTTATTGATACAAGCAATATAAAATAAATGATCATGGGCAAGCTATGGGGCAGACTTGAAAGGTGAATGGGAAAATTGAGGCAATCGTGGTGAAGGTGATAATGGTGGTAGGATTGGTGTTGAAATACTGAATGCCTATGATACATCATCATGAACAACTTTGCAAACCAGAGTTTATATATTTATAAAGTGTAGGGGGAAATTTACATAAGTAGGCCTTACCTATTTCATAAGACTCACAGACATGGGGCAGAGCTGCTACTGGCTCTCCCTGTGCCCAGCCACTCACGAGGCACCCAGGAGGGATGGTGGGTTCTAGCCCAGGCCCCCAGCCCAGCAGAGACTCACAACAAGCCAGACGACCCTCCACTCCATGAGAGGCCTCCACTTTCCACATCTGGACTTCCTCCTCATCAGAACTCCTCCCAGAAGACCAGCCAATCACAGCCTGGCTCATCAATATCCACCCTGCTGCAGTCTTTTTTAAATCCGGCTCAGGTATGCTGATCCAGAGACTCACAGACATGGGAAAGAGCTGCTACTGGCTCTCCCTGTGCCCAGCCGCTCATGAGGTGCCCAGGAGGGATGGTGGATACTAGCCCTGGCCTGCCAGCCCAGCAGAGCCTCACAACAAGTCAGAAAATCCCCCCACTCAATGAGGGGCCTCCATTTTCCACATCTGGACTTCCCCCGTGTCAGAACTCCACGCAGCAGACCAGCCTATCACAGCCTGGCTCATCGAGATCCACCCTGCTGCAGTCTTTTTTAAGTCTGGCTCAGGTATGCTGATCCAGAGACTCACAGACATGGGGCAAAGCTGCTTTTGGCTCTCCCTGTGCCCAGCTGCTCACAAGGTGCCCAGGAGTGTTGGTGGGTTCTAGGCCTGTCCCACCAGCTTAGCCGTGCCTCACAACAAGCCATACGACCCCCCCACTCCATGCGGAGCCTCCATTTTCCACATCTGGACTTCCCCCTCATCAGAACTCCACTCAGCAGACCAGCCTATCACAGCCCAGCTCATCAAGATCCACCCTGCTGCAGTCTTTTTTTAGTCTGGTTCAGGTATGCTGATCCAGAGACTCACAGACATGGGGCAAAGCTGCTTTTGGCTCTCCCTGTACCCAGCTGCTCACAAGGTGCCCAGGAGGGTTGGTGGGTTCTAGGTCTGTCCCGCCAGCTCAGCTGTGCCTCACAACAAGCCATACAACCCCACACTCCATGTGGAGCCTCCATTTTCCACATCTGCACTTCCCCCTCGTCAGAACTCCACCCAGCAGACCAGCCTATCACAGCCCGGCTCGCGTGGCCACAAGCGTCAGTGCGGTTCATCAATAAATGCTGGATTTAAAGATGACTACAAGAGTGTGCTACCTGCATGGCAGAGCCTGGCAAGCTACCCGTGTCGTATTTGATATCCCAAATACCAGTAACAGTTATAGACCTCATTCCCATGACCTGATTTAATGTTTTGAGGCTCTTTATGTTGCTGTAGGAAACAGGTACCCTTGGGCTCTACTTGCATGGGACAGGTCATATGGAGATATTATTGGTGCCCTCTTGAGCAAATAGATGATTAACGGGAAGACAGTGATACTGTGATACATTAATACCTATTTCATGTAAACTCCAAACTATATTAGCACAGAATTTTAAATGTTTTACTGAAGACAGGTAAAGCATCATTATTACCATAATAAAATCCAAAAGCTCAAGATGATGGCTGGCCTACTACTGAAAGTGTACCACCTACAGGGCAGAGCCTTGAAAGCTACCCATGTTGTATTTGATATGCCAAAAACAAGTAACGATTATAGACCTCATTTCCATCACCTGAAGAAATGGTTTGAGACACTTGGTGTTCCTGGAGCAAACAGATGCCCTTGGGCTACACTCACTTGCAACAGTACGTATGGAGATGTTACTGGTGCCTGCTCAAGCAAATCAATGAACAACAGGAAGACAAGTGATACAAGTGATACAAGTGATGTGAACTTACATGAACTAACTTTATTATTGGATAATTAACATTTGTAGTGACATTAATGCTTAATATTAGCTCTACCTTTTGACAGTTTTTACATTCACAATGAAATATTAGCTATAAGCATGCTATTATAAGCAGATTTCTAGAATTAATTAATCTTGTATAACAGAAACTTTACTCATTAAACAGCAAGTTCTCTTCTCCCAGTTCTTAAGAACTATTATACTTTATCTTATTTTATTTTGACTATTGTAAATAACTCATACACATGGAATTATGCACTATTTGTCCTTATATGTTCAACTTATTTCACTTAGTACAGTGTCCTTTATATTCATTCATGTCACCAGGGAGGATTTTCTCCCTTTATCAGAACTGAATGATATCCCACTGTTGTATATATCATACTTTCTTCATTTTTTCTGATGAGGATAATTTAAATTATTTCCTTATCTTAATTATTATTAATAATGCTAAAATGTATGAGTGCATATAATATATTTTAAGATCCTTATTTTACTCAATTTAGATGTATGTTCAGAGTTAGGATTATGGGATCACAGGACATTTATATTTTATATTTTAAGGTAGCTACATGTTAATTTTACTGAGTGTATCACTTAATGTTCTCCAGAAAAATTAATCAATATAGATAATAGATATCTACATATATAGATGGAAAATTGATGATATACTTTCAAAACTTATTCACATGGTAATTAAAGCCAAAAAAGCCCCAAAGATACTGTTCTGTATAAGCTGGGGAAGTAGGAAGCTAGTATCATCGTTCAGTCTCAAGTTGATCTGGTAACTAGCTGTTGATTATGTAAATCCTTATCCAAGTACAATTTTTTAAAAAGCACCAATGTTTGTGAGAAGAAAAAAAATGTATGTCCCATCCTTTTATGTAAGAGAAAAATTTTCATTCTTTTCATGTTCATGCTTGCTTTTGATTCCTGACCTTCATGATTTAGAGAATGCCAATGCAAATTGATGAGAAAATCACTAGTCAGTCTACTGGTTCAAATGCTAATCTCTTCCACTATCACTATCTTTCCGTTCATCATTGATTTGCTTGAGCGGACACCAGTAACATCTCCATATGTCCTGTCACATGCTAGTGGATCCCAAGGGCATCTGCTTGCTCCAGGAACATAAAGAGCCTCAAACCATTCCATTAGGTCATGGGAATGAGGTATATAATTGTTACTGGTATTTGGCATATCAAATATGACAGGGTAGCTTGCCAGACTCTTCTGAGCAGGAGGGGATACTCTTGTAGTCACCTCTGATCTCCAGCATTTATTGATGAACCACGCAACCACGATCAGCTCTTCTGCTGGGGGAGTTCTGATGAGAGGTGAGTCGGATGTGGAAAATGGCAGCCCTCCTGGTGTGGGGGGTCTTCTGGCTTCTTGCGAGGCTCTGCTGCAGTGAAGGTGGGGGATAGAACCCGTCATCCCTCCCAGGTGCCTCGTGAGCAACTGGGCACAGGGAGAGCCAGTAGCAGCTCAGCCCATATATGTGAGTCTCTTGATGGCCGTATCTGGCTGGGCTTGAAAAAGACTGCTGCAGGGTGGATCTTGATGAACTGGGCTGTGATCAGCACTTCTGCTGGGTAGAGTTCTGATGAGAGGGGAGTCCAGACGTGGAAAATGACAGCCGTTATGGTGTGGTGGTTCCTCTGGTTTTTGCGAGGCTCTGCTGGGGTGGTGGGCCAGGGCTAGAACCTGCCATCCCTCTTGGGCACCTCGTGAGCAGTTGGGCAGAGGGAGAGCCTGTAGCAGCTCTGCCCCATGTATGTGAGTCTCTTCCATACTCTCTTAAAGAGAGAATCTCTTCCACACTCATTCTTAAAGATACATCTAAAAATATTTACTATCTGTTTATCCCTATGTCAATGGAGTTGACATAAAATTTGCATCACTGTTGCATTTCACTGTCTTCCAAACCAGGAGCTTGTTTCTGCCTTAACGCCTATGGAGAACTGAAGGAACCTAAATATTGGAAACACCTGTATCAGCTGCGGCTAGCAAGGCTCTGATAGACTAAGCAGTCTATCTATTTTTTAGATATCTATTTTTAGACTAAGCATAAATCTATTTTCCAAGTGTAAAATACTAGGTAAAGGTCTTAGGTAATATATGAAATAACACGATTTAATGTCATTATAATAAAATTATTTTCCCTCCTGAGAGTGAACACTGGGAAGCTTGACTATAAGTTCTTTCCTAGCCTGACAGTACATCTCACATGGAGATTATGGGGGATAAGGTCGAGAAGAAGGAAGGAGAAAGAGGTGGGAGGAGAGATAAGGGAAGAGAGGGAGGGGGAAGAGGAAGTGAGGAGAAGCAGGAGAAAGAGAAGGAGAAGGAGAAGGGATACCTAGGGTAAAATGTTCATAAACTAACTCTGCTTGAATTGACTGTGGGTTGTGAAGAAAGTTTTCTGTGTTCATGGCCAGAGTATGAACTTGCCTGGATTTGCAACAAATTTTTGAATGAATAAAAATGCTTGTAATTTTGAAACTTAATTTTGAAACAAAATTGAGCATAGCCTGCAAATGAATAAGAACATGTACTGGATGAGTGGAACCAAATGTGCCGCAAATTCATACCCATTATATACCTCTGATATTGGTTTTTAATGGTTGGGGGAGGGGTGGGAGGGATGCCAGCAGCAGTAAAGCAATGCTCATTGTTGATGTGGAGCTGAAGGCCTCTCCTGATGGATTAGTGGTTCAGTGCTTTCTCTTTGGGTCATACCAAGCAATGCTCAGGGGTTACTCCTGGATCTGCACTCAGAAATTATTCCCGGCAGTGATTGGGGGACCACATAGGATGCCTCAGACAGGACCCGAGTCGGCTGCTTGCAAGGCAAACGGCCTACCCCTGTGCTGTTTCTCCAGGCCCCTAGAACCACATACTTTGAAGTGATTGATGGCAGTTCAAGCCTGAGTGTGAGGACAGAGCCAGAGTTGTCAGCCACACTGGGGTGAAGCTCACATCTGTGTGTGACTAATGCCAGTTTAATCCCCAGCACTGTCAGGCGGCCCACCTAATCCCAGGCACCATGGGCTCTGCACAGCACCACACCCTCAGACACTGAACTACCAAACCAACTGACTAAGAAATAAATGCCAGGGAGGAGGCCGGGCCTCCTGAACACTACTTGGAAAGGTCGCCCCAGTCCAGGAGATGGCGCCCCCAGGTAGATCTGCCAATGCCCTTGCAGTGTGGCACCGCCCTACAGTCCAACTGCCCTCGCAGCCCATCTACTGCTGCTCACGCAGTTCAGTGCTAGTACTTTAAAATGCAGTGCTGCTTAGGCCCAGAAATTTCTGGTATTTCTGAAATCTAAGACTCTCCTGCGGATGTTTAAAAGGTCAGCAGTGCTCTGTACCGAACAAATTTGGGACTCAGAGAAATGGCACATCCCTAACCTCTATCTCCAAGGCCCCTAATATTAATGTTTTAATTCATGGATTTTTCTTTTTATATTTCTTGTAATGTCATTATTAGTATGAAAATAGGGAACTAAAATTAAGCTTGAGGACAGAAATAGTGGACTATGTAAAGGACCATCAATATTCTAAATGCCTATATCAAATCTTTGCACTACCTTAATTTTATGGCAAGAGGGCATTTATTTGTTTAAAACAATCCCCATCTTCTCTTCCCAAGTGACTATATCACTATAAGATTTTTAGCTTAATTCATAAACACATTTCATAAGGATTTAATGACCAGATACTATACACTTGGAATCAAGATTCAAGGTTCTACTCATCAGCACTTCCTCAGGAAATCTTGTATCTTTTAATATCCAAAGCTAGGAAAAATATGGACCAGAAGATCTTGTCAGTAGTTGGAATTTACCACAACTGTGTGGAGGTCAGATGTTAGATAAGATAAAGAAGGGACCAATGTGTTAATAATTGTTAGAAATGGTAACACCAGACTCACCAGACTAGAACTGAGCATTGAACTTAGGCAAATGTATATATATATAAATATATATGTAAATGTATGTATTGCAAGCCACAAGGTGAAAGAGAGAGAGAGAGAGAAAGAGAAAGAGAGAGTATGTTTATAGGGGGAAGAAAATGGGGACTTTGGTGGTGGGAATTGTTCACTGGTGGAGGGATGGGTGCTAGAACACTATATAACTGAAACCCACACATGAACAGCTGTGTAACTGTATATCTCACGGTGGTAAAATAAAATTATAAAAAAATGCACTACTAAAAGCCATTTTCTGTTCTGGTGATCTAAGCAAGCACTGTGATTTCAGCAAAGTGCTTAAAAAACATACCAAATAAGCTCTTGTTTTTATGTTATCTCAGGTTACAAGCTGCTACAGTTATTAAATATAGTCAAAGAATACTATTAGTGGCAATAACTCTCTATGGAAATATATTCTAATAAGCCTAAACTGGAAATAATGTTCTTTTGCTTTTGAGATTTAAGACCAAAAATCATCCTTTTATGGAAAAGCAACAAAATAGTATTACCATTGTATTTAATTATGTTCGTGGATGAAAACAAATTTAATTCAACCAAGTTCTTTATCCTTAAGATAAAGCACTTCTGTGCTCTATATATATTGCTAGGATTCCCCCCCATTTACTTTGGGTATTATTTTAGTGCTTTGTTCTGCTTCCATTTTTAGTTTCCTACTTATTTTAGTCTCAAAATATAATGAGAGCTTGATATTACATATGGAAATTCCTTGTTTTATGTGGTCTAAGCCTAAATTTTATATGGTTAATGGAAATATGGTTAAAACTGCAGTCATTCAGTAATGCAATAACTAGACAATTTGCTAAATTCTCTACATTGGTCATGATTTACTATTTTCAGTAGTTCTCTGAGGAGCAATTAGTAATAGTGAAAGTTATAGATGATGACATTAATATGTAGCTTTAGGTAACTTCCTATCACCTGAGAAGGAAACAGTAGGTCTGGGATTTGAATCAAGGGAGTCTGCCTTGCGGGTCTTTATTCTCTGACAAAGAGGAGTTATGTGTGTCAGGTACATCTGATGAAAAGAAATAGCATAAATTAAAAACTTTTCAGTTGTATGATGTAGGGGGAAACATTTATAGTGAAAAAGAATGTGTTGTTTCTTGAATAAACAAGAATTTGTGTTGTAAAATAATCTTTTCCATCTTATTAAACAGGTTGTATAAATAAAACTCAAGAGTACTAGAGCAATTCAAAGGGCTTGTTGAAGCAAAGCTATGACCAGCTAAATTAGATATTGTTATCTTAAAAACGATGTTATTTTAGTTTGTTTTTGTTTGGGTACAACACTAGTTGATTTAAAGCACTTACCCCTGGTTCTGTGCTCAGGTATCTACAGAACAGCACTAGGAGTTGTATGAGGCAATGAGAATCAAACCTATGTAGACAGCATTCAAAGCAAGGATTTTTCTTTTTTCTGCTGTACTATTTCTCCAGTACCAGTGAGGTTATCGACAAAAACAAAATACAGGAAACTTTCAAAAACTACATTTTCTCAAAATATTATAAACATTAAAAGTCACTAATAATTGAATTTTGTTGCTGTTTTTATCTTTTTCTCGTTAACAATAGTTATGCATTTACTGTGAGTCGTTTCCAGTGTAGGACGTAGATGCTTATGAGGAGTATTCTCAGGCTAGTTTCCTCAACAGATATTCTATTTGTGGTTCTATTAAATTAAAGAGTGCTGAGGAATTATACAGTCATTAGTGCAGGATAACCTTATTATAACAATGAATTCATAGTGTATTACCACTTAGCGTTAGATGAAAAATTTTGAATTATCATTCAATTCAAATAATTCATTTCATTTTTTTCTTCAAATAGTCACTCATGTAATAATTATTGTCCTATATCTGACATATTTCTTCTGCTCTGACTAGCATAGGCCAATTTAATTTGTTTATATAATACTTCCAGTCACTGTCGCCTAGGTTTGATTGTCCCGTGACCTACTTATATATCATAAAGAACAGTATTTTTCGAATTTTTCCCCCCCCCCCCAAAAAATTTTTTTTTAAACCCCCCCGTTAAAAAAAGAAAATCCCTCAATAATGTACGGAAGATCGTGATCATGATATGCACCATCAAGATTCAACCAAATAAATAAATATGTGTACTAAACCAAATAAATAAATATGTGTACTCACTAAACATAAGAAGATCTTCTTCTCCACCGTTCTCCCTGCATTAACATATGCCTCAGAGACTTGGACCCTATGAAAGCAGAATGAGAATGCTATTCAGGTCTCCCAAAGAGGACTCGAAAGAGCTATGCTTGGAATATCACGCCTCACTCAAGTGAGAGAAGGAATCTGGAGCTCCAACCTCTGTCAATGATCTAGAGTCAGGGATGCTGCCTCATTTGCCAAGGCATTGAAAATCAGATGGGCTGGACATGTAATGCGATTTGGAGATGACTGCTGGACTAGAGCCATTACCGACTGGATCCTACGGGATGTCAAAAGATCATGTGGCAGCCCACCTACAAGATGGTCAGACTTCTTTGTCAAGACCCTGAATGAACGGTTTGAGGTTCTTCATATTCCTCAAGCAAGCAGATACCATTGGGCTACACTGGCACATGATAGGGTCAAATGGAAATGTAACCGGAGCCTGCTCTAGCAAATCGGTGAATAATGGATGTCAAGTGATCAAGTGATCAAGTCAACTAAACAGACAGAGCAGAGGGAGAGTCTATGGATCAAATTTCAGAGAACAAACCGAGTGCAGATTGTAATGGGGACAAATGACATGCTCAATTCTGAATTGATTTCCTATGATCATTGAAGTGGTTACATCTTCCTTGCTTCTGGCTTCCAATACTAACCCCAACCATGGTCTAGGGTATTGTTTTTAAGTATCACACATTATGGACATAGCATACACAGGTCACTGCCATGTATTAACGTATTAAGTCCATAATTTGAATGTATCCTAGTCTAACTATTTTCTGAAAAGACTTTTATTCTAGCTTGCTGGAGTTCTTTGAAATCATAACTTTTTAGGTCTTCAAATTAAAAAAAATAGAGAACTATTATTTATTCTTCTTATTTGTATATTTTATAAATAAATTTAAGAATTTTCTTTTTTGGGAGGAGAGAAGGAGGGCATTTAGCTACACTCAGCTGTCATTCAGGAAACCATATGCAGTGCTGAGGATTGAACTAGGGTTGACTGCATGAAAAGCAACTGCTTTTAAAGAAATTTTATACTGATAAAGAAAACTGTGTTCTGTTTTATTTTGAGGGACATCTGGCAGTACTAAGAGCTTAATTCTCACTATGCACTAAAATATCACTCCTTCTGACTATTGCAGGACAAAAGGGATACCAGGGATTGAACTTGATCAGCCGTATAAAGGCAAGAACCTCCTTACCCTCTGTACTATCTCTCCAGCCCAAATATAGAAAAAATATTTTTTAATTTTTTGTTTTTTGCTTTTGGGTTACACCTAGCATGCTCAGGGGTTACACCTGGCTCTTCACTCAGGAATCACTCCTGGCAGTGCTCGGGGGACCATATGGGATGCCGGGGATTGAACCTGGGCCGACATAGGCCGACCATGTGCAAGAAAAACACACTACCTGCTGGACTATCGCTCCGGCCCCAAAATATAGAAAAATTTAAAGCAGTGATTTTGAGTATATTTTATTTACTTTTGTGGTAGTTCTTCAGTCATTTCAAGATGGGGAGATAGAACCAGTAATATAGCTTAAGTGCAAAAAATACATGCTTTGCATATATGTGAGGCCCTATTTTATTCAAAAGACCATATGACACTTTGTATTACTGTGCTGGTGTTCCTAGAAACCACTTGTCTGAGAAGCACTACATAGCTTGCTGAAAATTATCACTAGTGACCCATATAAGAAATAAATAAAAACAAGGGACAGCAGAGATAGATAGGAATGATAGTACCTGTTCATGGATGGAGCTGACTCCAATTTAATGTCCAACACTGCTTAGGACCCCCTGAGAACTGCCAGAGATGACTTTGAGCACAGTCAGAAGTAATTTTTAGCAATATATGGTGTAACCCAAAACTACCCCTGCCGGACCAACCCCTCAAAAAAAGGCAAGATAGAATTTGTTATATGCTCATTTTTGAGGTAAGAAAGTATGAAATATTGATTAGAAGTTTATTGATCTCAATACACTTTTGGAGGACGCCCTATCCCTATATGCCTGGTTTTATGGTCAGGAGTGACCTCTGTTGGTGCAAAGGAGTCCTGAGGATCAAACTGGTCATGACTGCATGCAAGGCAAGTGTCAGATACTATCTCTCTCAGCCTTTTGACATATTTGTTGTAGAAAATGGAAGTTTATGGCTGAGGGGATAGTACAGAGAAAAGACACTTACCTTGCATGTTGCCAACCCAGGTCTAATTCCTGGGTTGGCAATAGTGCATATGGTCCCTTGAGTACCACCAGGAGTGATCCTTGGGTACAGAGCCAAGAATAAGCTCTTAAGAACCACTGGGTTCAACTCAAAAAAAAAATGTGTGAGGTCTATAAATAATAGAGAATATTCTACTAATTTAAATTTGATAAAATCCAGGTGTTTACTTCCTTTTATTTAGGAGGCTGATATAAACAGTCACAAGTAAATGGAGAGATATTGGCAAGCATATTGATATACCTTGGATTCATTGGATCTTTGATATTGCAGTGATTCTAAGCTATACCAGAAACCCTAAACTACCAATATTAAGGTAACATAAGTGTATATTTTATTGGGTAGAAGCATGAATATGACAGCCTTAAATTCAACTTTTAATTCTAGCCCTTAAAAATTGTGATAAAAGCTAAATTTGTGATCTTTGCAAGATATTTTAGCTGTTAACTTTTTTTTATATATCCATGCAATATGTTTATTGCCAGGACTAAATGAGTAAGGCACGTTTGACACAGAGCCATATGTTTTGCAATAAATTTTAAGTGTACATTTTATCACAACTCATAAGGAACCCAAAGGACACAATTCAGAAGAGAACTTTATTGGATTATGTTTCTTTGTCCTATAAAGTGGCATATGCAACATGTTACTCCCCCTCCGCCCCACTACACACATACACCTAATCATTTTAGTTTCTCACTTAGATAAGTAAATTTGGAAAATCTTTTATAGGAGCCTTGAATAAACAAAAAAAAACCCCAGAAAAAAAGCAATAATTTTGTTAGAAGTAGCTTGGTTTTGTCAGCAAGTTATAAAGGAAGGCCATTAGTCCCTCTTAGGCTTAAAGCTGTTAGGCTAAATTTTTCTAGCACTACTGCCTCTACACATATGACTTATGAGAGACTTTGATTGCAGTTTTGAAGATGATAACTTCCCAAAGCATAAAAAAGATCTGAAAATGAAAAATTTAAAAATATAATTCATTACTGCTTGCTGGAATGTTTCCAATATAACTAGAAATCAGTACTTAGACATATTTATTTGTATACATTTTCTAATTCTTTACAGATTTTTTATTATATCACTTGCCCCCTGAAACTTATGACACCTATTCTTGCTTTGTTTTGTTTTTGTTTTCTGGAATGGGGACATATCTCACTATCCTTGCTATCTCGGTGAATAAAAGTGTCCCATACTCTCTCAGACTCAAGACATTCTTCTCATAATTTTCAACATAAACATTTGATTTTTTATTCAACTCTCTTCTATCTAATCAATATAATGAAAGGGAGTGATAAAATCTTCAGTATTAAGATTGGCAGGCATTTTTATTGTCAGTGAGAAAGAGAGGGTGAAAATATCACAATGACTATGTTTAAATTAGAAATTTCTGTAGAAAGAAACAGTAGTCAGGTTTAGATTTATATTATGCTAAACTTTCTGACATAAATACCATCATTACAACTTTCAATGAACTTGGATTACTATCAAGACAGGCTTCAACATATTTATAATGAAAGAAGAATAAAGTCACACCTAATTAAAGGTTGAGACTCATAACTTACTTGATATCCAAGAATCCATGATACCAACTCTCTTGGTGGAAGTACATGCCCCCATTTTATTGAGGGACTGATTTATAATACTGGTAATGACAGTCCCAACATTGTTGGGGGACGCTGGTACAGTCCCCAACAGTACCAGGAGAGAAGTTCTCTTCTACCTCCAAAGGCCACTGGGAGAATGGATGAAAACTCCACGAGTCCTGCACAGTTCCAAAAAGGCTTTTAATAGTACAAAAGCTCTACCACCACAATCCAATATAATGAAAGAACTCTAGTTCTGGTCAGAGCTTAGACCAGAACATCTAAGAGAGCCCAAGTCTCCCACCAAAAGAGAATCCTACCACATATCGAACTACCTCAAAGTAAGGGGTGAGTGCCTCAAGTCAGTCCCCTTATATACACCAAAGTAATCCTAATTGTTGACAGGGAGGGTCCTGTCAGCAAAGTAACCCTAAACAGCTTCTAGATAGTAAAAAGTGTAGAAGAGTGATGCCACACCCTATTACAGGTATAAACAAAGGAGTAAGCCAAGGACTAATCCCTTCTTCTGAGATTATCTCTTATGTAAACAATGGAGAGAGAGGCTGCTATAAAGTAATGCATCTTAATGTCATGGGCTTAATGTAATCTAGATGGTACCCACAAGGTTCTTCTTATTTGTTATCTGCACCAGGGTGATTCTGAGTATCTAAATCTTTTGTGTAGTGAGGGTCACACTCGCCTGCTTGAGGACAAACTAGTTTGATCCTTCCTATAATCTTAAACAATAGTCTCAACATAGCCAGGGTGGTAGTCTTCTGGTAAATTCTAACTGTCCCATTCCGGGTGCAGTGGATATAAAGAGGGGCTGTGCTCAATCTAGATAACATAGAAGTCTTAGTAGATGTATAATAAGTAAGAAGTTATTCAGAGTCAAGATGACTTCTGAGGCTGCCACAACCTCTATCAGTGTTAACACAGAAGAGAGATTTCATTAGAATGAACTTTGGCTTAAGAACATGTAAATAGATTAAGCTGTGAGCAAAACTCCCAAGCTAGCTAAACCTGTCATCCAATACAACATGGTTCCAACATGTACACATGGTTCCAACATCACATCCTGTACTAGAGTATCAACTTCCCACCATCAGTATCTCAAGATACCTCCTCTCTTCCAAACCCCACGTAAACCCTATTCTATAGAACAATTATCTCTTTTAAAACATATTTCAGGTGACCTGTAAACTTATAGTAGTATTACATGTAATATTCACCCACTCCAGTGTTTAGGCTTTGCTTTTTGAACTCCAAGTGTTAAAGTTTCTCAGAATCAGATCCTGATCAAGAGTTCAAATAGAAACTCTAGGTAAACTAATTTGAGGGTGGGATGGGGAACAGAGAAAAGGAAAAATTAACTTGTAGGAGTTCATTCTGTGAGAATTGCAGGTATCAATGTGGAGCTTGCATATCATAGTTACCAACTGGAGGGATGTATAAACTTAGATATTCGTATATCACTTCCATTTGTCCTAGATTAAATGTAGTTACTAAAAAATACATTTGTTGGGAGGCTATATTTGTGAACTAAATGTTTGATTAGGGCACATCAGGTAATATAGGTAGGGCTTGAGTGGATGGAAACCAGCTCAGTAAAGCCAGAGGAGATTACAGCATTACTCTATGTAGCTGTCAACATTCAATGTATCCGCAATGCTATACTCAAATATTCTTTGTAAAATCATTACTAAATACCTTTATTTAGTATGAGTTAGATATTTTCACTAATTTCTTTGTACTTCTAAGAATTATTTTAATAGCTCGGTCAATCTACTCCATTAAATACTCACATTAATTTTGTTGCTGATACTTTAATGGCAACATGTTGATGTCGAGGACTATGCATACTATTTTATACTCAAAATATTCTTCCATCACTGTATCACTGTATCACTGTCTTCCTGTTGTCCATCAATTTGCTCAAGCGGGCACCCATAACATCTCCATACGTCCTGTTGCAAGCAAGTGTAGCCCAAGGGCATCTGCTTGCTCCAGGGACAGGAAGAGCCTCAAACCATTCTTCTGGTCATGGAACTGAGGTCCATAATTCTTACTAGTTTTTGGCATATCAAATAAAACAGAAGCTTGCCAGGCTCTGCCCTGTTGGTGTTATATTCTCAGTAGAAGGCTCTCATCTCGAGCATTTACTGATGCAACTTAAAGGGGAAAGATCAGGTTTTCTCTTGTGTGTAGCTCTGAGGAACTATGGACTTTCGATGTTGAGAATGACTGACCTCATGATGTGTGGGTTGCTCTAACTTCTTGCTAGGCTTCTTACTGGGATAACTGGTATTAGTTAGAACCTGCCTAGAACTGTATACAGTGTATAAATGTGAAAGACCCTGGGAAGGACCTGATCCTAAAATCAGTACTATCAAAGAATGTCACCAACAGAGCTGTGGGTCTGGCATGGGTCTCTCTTTCAGGGTAACTGGCATGGAGGTGGAGGAAAGGGCGGAGGAGCCCAAATCTCCACTCCAAGTCTGGCCAGCATGGTCCCTCCCCCACACATGTGAGCCAACCAAAGTTGGATTCGGACAGGGGCTGGCCGAGCCCCTTAGCAGGAGGTCAGCTCCATGGGTTCCTTCCATAATTTTCTATAATTTTCCCTATACTACTTAATATTCTGGATGTTTGGACTATTTTGGAGTGGTTGTTTGTGACCAAGATTAAGGTGGTACTTATTGGCAATTCTTGAGCAATCAGACCAGAGGCTTAATAAAGTGCTATTCAGGCAATTTACTGATGCTGCAGTATTGGGAGTTATCTGGTCTCCCCAGCAGTGGTGTTCAGAAGGATTGCATCTGGTGGTGTGGTGCTCACAGAACCATGTTCTCTGTTTCTTGGTCTTAATTTCAGTTTTATCATTTTGATATATTTTAATATGATAGTCTTTGATGAAATTTCTTATCCATCTGTTTTCATATTTATATCAGTTTTATTTAAGTGCTTAGTGTAAAATTCCAATATTTTAATAGTCTTAGGTTTTCTAAGTTTGCTTGTTAATGTTGATCTATTTTCTGTTTATCAATGTATTATTAAATTTTGGCAATAGATTTAAACATTGTAGAAAGTCTAAATGCTATAAAAATTTTCTTTTAAGATGTAAATAATTGCAGCATTACATTAACTAGTTTTATTTCCAATTTACTCTACGCTATACTTTTTTTTTGCTTTTTGGGTCACACCCTGCAATGCTCAGGGGTTACTCCTAGTTCTGCACTCAGGAATTACTCCTGGCGGTGCTCGGGGACCATATGGGATGCCGGGATGGAACCCAGGTCAGCCACGTTCAAGGCAAACTCACTACCTGCTGTCCTATCGCCCCTGCCCTCCGCACTATTCTTAAGTCCTTTCCTTTTCTAGATATATCCAATCTTGGATACTTCTCAGTATCTCTCATTCTGAGTTGGCCCTTACTCAACTTTTTATGTCATGACCAAACTGGGATAGCTAAAATATGAGTTTACTTTTATACTATTACCTCTAATGTTATACTTTCAGCATCTTGCCTGCTGTAATTAAAATAAGAATCCAACAAGTGTCTCAGGAGGAAACTGCAGATCTATATAATTCATACTTTACTTTTGCCTTTATTTGTTTTCTGATATGAGCGATCAAGTTGTGGATCACTTGGCATGCTAAATTAAAATTTAGTATCATGTAGCCAATTAAATCTTAATATAAAGACCTCTAATGTTTGCTCAGTTTATATCCCTGAAAAATGAATAAATCCCCAAGAAAAATTATTTAGGCATAAATGCATAGTTCACAGGAGTTGTTATTTAGGCATATATGCATAGTTTCCAATATGTGGTACTATTTGGCATTTTAGTGTATCAATCACTATTTGCTACCCTTTCAGCATTTAACTATTAAAATGCTATTATAGCTACTTAAGTTATAGCACCTAACATAAGCAAACAGATATTTTCTTTTTTTCTTAAATTTCATGCCACTTTGTTAGCTGTTCTCAGGGGCATGGGTAGTTTAAATTTACCTACCTTATATTAAATATTCCAAATGCCATTATATGATTAAAATTCAGCTGTCTCTAATGGTATATGGGAGTTAGTTATGAATATAGCTGCAATTTCATTTTTCTTGCTGATTTGCTATTTTATTTGATTTGATTTGATTTTAAATTTTATTTTATCATACCACCGTGATATATACAATTAAAAAAGATGTCCAGGTTTGGGTTTCAGTCATGCACTATTCCAGCACCCATCTCCTCACCAGTGCACATTTCCCACCACCAATGTCCCAAGATTTTGTCTTCCCCTCACCCTTCTCCAGCCTACCTCTACAGGTACTTGTCCTCTTCTTCTTTCTCTTCTCTCTCTCTCCCCCTTCTCTTGCACATTGTGTCTTGCCCTACATACATTTAGGGGTTATCACGTATTGTATATTAAAAGTATTGCACACAAGTTTATAGTGAAAGCATCTGATAAAAAGTTAATCACTGAATCATTGAGTAAATACAAGTCCAGAGAATATATTGGATTTAATAAACATACTCTAAATATTCTTGTAAAATTCCTGAAAAACTGAAATTCATATACTCTGTGGAAAACCTGAACAATAAATTAGTAACACAATTAATCAAAGAGCCTGGATGAGATGATAAGCCTTTAATAATTTCGTTGTTCCCTAGCATGTTTCTTTCAATCAAATAATCATTTCAATTAGTGGTAATTTTATTTATCAGAAGTTCTGTGACAAAATGTTTCACAACTCTAAGTTATTGGTTCCCTGGTTTCTGAGCAGGTGGTCCTTCCAGGGTCTCTCCCAGTGGAGCTCAGGAGGTCTGTCCCTGAGAGTTTTAACTAATGAGGCTAGTAATGAAGTAGCTGAGGACACATTACTACTGCGGCTTGCAGTTCTGAGTATTTTCTGTCCACTCCAGGTGTTCATATGCCTCTGAGCTTCCTTTATAAAATCTTCATTAAGGCACCAGAGTGATAGCACAGAGGATAGGGCATTTGCCTTGCATACAGCCGACCTGGGTTCGATTCCTGGCATCCCATATGGACCCCCGAGCACCACCAGGAGTAATTCCTGAGTGCAGAGCCAGGAGTAAGCCCTGAGCATTGCCAGGTGTGACCCCAAAACAAAAAAATTAAAATGAAATAAATCTTTATTAAAATTTCTAGCCAAAAATATATCTTCTTGTTTATATTTTTCATGAAGTGAGGTACTTCTACATCTTAGATGATATTGATCATTACTTGTGATCGTATATTCCATTACCAATACCTCTTCTCAAAGATCCTGCTTCTTAAAAGCAAGAGTTTGGGGATGGAGTGATAGTACAGCAGTTAGGGAGTTTGCCTGGCTCATGGCTGACCTTGCTACAATCCCTGGCATCCCATATGGTCCCAAACCACCACCACCAGGAGTAATTTCTGAGCATCTCCAGATGTGACTACAAAGCAATCAAGCAAAAAAAAGTTTAATTCATGTACATTCCAGCCAGGGCACCACCAGTATTTGGAACACAATTGGTGTCCATTGAAAGAACAATTATTTATACAGAAATGTGTGACTTGGAGATAATATTCTGCTTTCTTCTACTGGGTTGCTGTGAAGGACCAAAGAAATAAAATAGTGCTTCATAATTTGTAAAGTACTACTTAAGTTTTAATGATCAACATAATTAGAATGACTTATCTCTCTGTATCCACATAGCAGGCTTAAGTGACCTTTGGTGTTAAACCATATCTATTCAAAAGTAATTGATTTTTTCTTCCAATTGAACATGATGTAAGTTAGATATCAATCAATTTACCTGGGACAAAAACACTTTAATAATAGACATTATATTTAGAATAGGCTTCAGGATTTTTTGTCAATAGTTTAGTTATATTAGTTTTAATCAGATTATTTACCATTGATTCAAAAATAAATGTGAATTCCCAGGATGTGCCAGATGATGTTCGGCACTAAGATACTGAAAGCTTAGCACAGAGTGATGTTCATTGCCATCATGACGTTTACTTTCCCAAACAATTTACCACTATCAATATAGATATGCTTTTAGAGTTTTGTGAATGGATATTTTAAAATCTGTGCTATGAACTTTTCAAACTTTTGGTCCATTTGCCTCCTAAGAGGTTCAAGGAAAGCTTTAAAAATAAATCCTTCTGTGAGATTTCTATAATAAATATTAACCTTTTGGACCACCAAAATAATGCATTTATTATTCAGTGTTAAGTCATTAGCATGTCTTATTTGTAAATCTTGAGTAGAGGTATCAAGAGGTCTAATTAATTTAGATGTATTGGAATTAGTCGATAGACTTGTGTGCAGCAAAAACAAATTGTGTATTTTGTCACCTACACTCTGTCTTACAATTTATAACTTTGTGTCTAACAAAATGAGAGTTCTGAAATTCTGTGTTCTACCATTCAACTAACCAAAGTATAAAACTCATAACTTCTGAAAACATTTAATGACAATGCAGGAGAAGAATCTTTTCACACTGTCAGAGTAATAATTTATTCCCTAGGCTTCTGGCTCAACAAATCTAGCCCTTGACACACACACCCCACCACACACACATTCTTCATCAAATATTGTGAGTTGTTTTAAAAATATGCATTTCTCAAACTGGAAGAATCACATTCATTAAGATAGATTCATTGATAATATATGCCGATAGCATATAAAACATAGTAAATAGATTCAATTTTCCATACACTATGTATTATTATTTTTTCTTTTTTATTTTTGTAAACTTGTTATTGGGCTGGAGCAATAGTCCAGTTGGTAGGGCATTTGCCTTGCATACAGCCGACCCAGGTTCAATCTCCAGCATCCCATATGGTTCCACAAGCACTGCCAGGAGTAACTCCTCAGAGCAGAGTCAGAAGTAACCTCTGAGCATTGCTGGGTGTGACCCAAAAAGCAAAAAATAAAATATATATATAATATAATATATTATATATAAAAATATATATAATATAATATATATATAAATAAAACACTTCTGTGAAGGATACATTATATATGCAACATAAATAATATGACAACAAATTACTGTGAAGCGCAAAATATGTCTATCATTATCTTTCCTTTTATTTCATACTGGTATGTGAAAATTTTGAATCAATTATGTACTATAAATTGATGCTGAGAAATACTGTGTTGAGAAACTAACAAAGCATCAAATAAGGGATAATTTAATACACAACACAAAAATTACCCTGTGATAGGAAAAATTCAGAGGTTATTTTACTCCTTTAATAGTTTTATTGTCAGTCTATTAAAAGAGTGGTATATACGCCCACTATTCTGCTGAAATACTGCAGAAGTGAAGGAAATTGATCATTGTGAAAATTGCAAAAACAAAAACTTGAAAGTGAAAGAAAGGATAAAGACCTACCTTTCTTCCTTAGAATTTATAGAAGCAGTAACTCCAGTCTCCCCTTCGTGAGATAATGCTATATGCTACCATCGAATGCTACAAGCTTTTTCTTGAAACACTTTACTGTAGGAATTTTTTTTTTTTTTTGCTTTTTGGGTCACACCCGGCGATGCTCAGGGGTTACTCCTGGCTCTGCACTCAGGAATCACTTCTGGCAGTGCTCCGGGACCATATGGGATGCTGGGGATTGAACCCGGGCGGCATGGGCCTGCCACGAGCAAGGCAAACGCCCTACCCACTGGGCTATCGCTCCGGCCCCTACTGTAGGAAATTTTAACTCCATATTCTACTGTATTGCCCTGCTCTAAACTCATTCTTAGTCTTTTGGATGGCTTATTTTCCTCTGATTGTTTCAATTCAGATTGATTCTATATGAATCATTCAATTTCCACTTATGACCTTTTTTTGTATTTTTATCTTTCAAATTTATGTATTATTCTCTCTTCCTAAAAGATCACTGGATTTCGCAGCAATAGCAATTTTTAAACAAGTTATATAAGTCTGTGAGAAATCCTATTTCAACACATGTATATTGAGTTTCACCCATTCATTTTTCAAGAGAAACATGAAAAATCATTAAGGAAGGCTCCTTAATTATTTTCAACTTGAACAGCAAAGGCTGGTATTTTTTGCATTGCACTTAATTTTCTTATTCCATGAATAATAGGAATATTACTTTATTGTTCATCAATTATAATACAGTAAATAACACAATATCAATTACATTATAGGTATTTAAGATCTATTCCTAATGTTTCTATTGTTTTATATTCACATATCCTTAAGTCATTATTTTTTAAATTATAGTAATCTAATATATATTTTAAGTATATCTTTTAACCAGTGTTATTTTCTATCTGACCAACATAACCCACTTTTGACAAAGATATTTCCCTTTATCTGGGAGAAAAACAACCAATTGTTTTTCTCCCAGTTAAGGGACTGGAGAAATAGTAGAGTGTAGGAATTACACTATAAAGTTCTCTGAGTATTGCTAAGAGTGATCTGTGGGTGTATATCCAAGAGTAAAGCTTGAACATTGCTGGGTAGGGTCCCCACAAAAAAGAGTTTCATATTAAGATCTTATATTCTAATATTTCCATAAATATTTCCCTTTTTAAATTACTTTTTCCACCATTGTCCATTCCTCACCTATTCCTGATGCTCCAGTATACTATATTGGTGGCTCCTCATCAGGAAAGGGAGGAATTACTGGTCCTTCATTGACCACAACAGTGCACACAAATTATAATGGACAATGGTGGAAATTACAAAGGGTGTCCTTTTCAGAAATTCCCAGGTTTTTCCAGCTGGGTAATGATAAGATATTTCTCCTGAAAAATCTGCTAAAGCTCTTTGAAGGATTTCACTGAGTGGTAAAACAGCTTCAATTTGTTTTTTAGGGTCAGGTAGTACAATTGCATGAGGATCATGTCCAAGTAATTCTTGGGTTCTTGATCTTCCCTTAATTATAAGGTTGGCTATCATCTCAAGGTAAGGTGTAGCAGTACAATTCTGCTTGTTATGTAAGTAAACCCATTCTAACGGTCCAGATAATTGGGCTATAGCAGCAGTTGGAGACTTGGGAGTGTTGAAGACCAATAACCATACCTTTTCTCTGGGATTAAATCTGGAGAGGTAAGATTTTTTGAATCTGATCCATGAAAAAGTCTAATTCCTTTTGAGCTTTAGGAGTTAGTTGCCTTGGGCTAGTTAAAGCAGGATCACCTTCAAGGGTGTGGAACAGGTTACTGAGCTAACAGTTAGGAATCCCAAGGGAGAGGCGCACCCAGTTGATATCTCCCAGCAGTTTTTGAAAATCATTCGGTTGAGCCTTTTTTGACTAATGGAAATTTTTTTGAGGACGCACTGTAGTGCGGTCAAGAGCATAGCCCAAATATTCACATGGAGGCTGCATCTGGACTTTTTTTTGTAGTTACTTGTAAATCCATGAGGGCCTCCATTTTCCATATCTGGACTTCCCTCTCCTCAGAACTCCACCCAGCAGACCAGACTATCACAGCCCAGCTCACGTGGCCACAAGCGGCCGCATGGTTCATCAATAAATGTTGGATTTAGAAATGACTACAAGAGTATGCTACCTGCACAGCAGAGCCTGGCAAGCTACCCATGTCATATTTGATATGCCAAATACCAGTAACAATTATAGACCTCATTCCCATGACCTAATGGAATGGTTTGAGGCTCTTTATGTTCCTAGAGCAGGCAGGTACTCTTGGGCTCTACTAGACAGGACATATGGAGATGTTACTGGTGCCCCTCGAGCAAATCGATGATGAACGGGAAGACAGTGATACAGTGACAGTGAAATTACTTACTTGATTTAAAACAACAACAACATTGTTTTGATGTTTAGTCACTTGACTACTTTGACGTAGTGGCCTGGACTTTAAAGGATAGAATCAAATTTAGTTATTTTTTCAGTGTATGTGCTTATGACAATCATTATGCTCCAAATAAGTGTTCATTTTATTTAACACAAAAAGATGGGTAATATCAACCTGTACTTTCACTAAAGAGGACACTTGTAATGACTCTCCAATTTAATCCTTCACATGTACTCTTTGCCTTGCTCTGTGTACAGAAGCTGACCTTAAAAGATTGCATCAACAGTCTTCCCTGGCCTTTGTGATTTAGTTTGCTGTAAGAGTCTATAGAAGAAAACCAGTTGTAAGGAGATAAATGAACTAATCATGTTTATTCTTATAGTTTCTTCTTCCCAGGTCATCACTCAGTGTGCTTCAATAAATGTTGACTGTTTTCATTCTGAGTCTTGATTACTCTTAACTATTGTAAGGATGCACACACCAGGATACTGTGTTATTCTTGATTGGTTTCTTTACTCTTCTTCACTTTTAAAAATAGCCCATTATTAATGTTTTCCTAAGATTACTCACTTTGAGTATGTAATCCACCCTCCCCCACAGGTCATAATAAATAAATGACCTTCCCTTAATTCTCTAACTTCCCACTTCCTCCACTTCTAGGACTTCTTTCTTTTTCAGGCCTAGATTGTTTTGATTTACTCCAGTAGTTTTTGTATTTGTTTTAATAATGCATGCTGACTTGGTCACTTGGGCATTGGAATGGGAAAATGTAAGCAGTTAACAAGAAGGGCTATAGCCCATTCTCTCCAATTCATTAACCAGATCAGTCTAGCATAAAACTACAGGTGAATTGAAACATTAAAACAGAAAATTCTGGGCCACATTCCATCTGAAACTTGCAGTTCAGTATTCTGCAGAGAGAATCTTAGACTTTTTACTCTTGGAGTCATTCTTGTTGATGATGATCTATGTTGCTTTTAAATAATAATAACTATTGAAAGCAAAGTACAATATTTACCTAAATTAGCTTCAATTTTCTTTCTTGATTAAGACTTCAGAGAGTTTTCAGGCATTTGTCCACCACCTTATGTGTACATGAATTTTATTGTCTCAGATTTTTAGTGTTATAGTGAGATGTATTAGCATAAAAAACCTACTTAAAGAACCCATATATACTTTGGGGATGGGGTGGCACAACAAGAGCAAAGAGATTAGCTTACTAGGCACCAATTTTGAATGATTTAGTTTTGCTACAAGCTGAATGACATGTAGTATAAATATAAATATTGTTTACACTTAAAAGACTTTGAACAGTCTGCTATTTCACAAATTACCATTTTACATACTACTCTGTAATTTAATATCTAAAGCATGCCGACACTGTATTTGATGCTAAAAAATTCCTATCTTTTAGTTTTTTAAAATGTCAGGTAAGTGAAAATTTAATAATTTCCTTAAGTGATTCATTAACGGTATACACACTCCTTATCATCAGTTCTAACAATACAACAGAATTGTTGTATTGATAATACAATGTCAAGTTTATAGATAGGTCTCACATCTGTTAAACTGAAGTATATCTAATATTATATTGATATAAATGAGATAAAATGTATAAAACCTTAGAGCTGGAGAAATTGTACAGGAGTTAAGACATTATATAGCCTTCTATATGACTTACCCTGATTTAATTCCAATATTGCATTGCATGGATACTCATGAGTATCCATGAGCACAAAGTCAGGAGTAAGTCCTAAGCACAGCCGAGTGTGTTCTAAAGATAAAAATTAATAGAAAACAGTATACTTCAGATAAATATGATATTATATGGGATTAGACTCATCCTTTATAAATTTTAAAGTATTAGCTTAAGCTATATTTTTTTACTTCAAAGTGAATTACTTTCTTTAAACATAACTTCGATTACATATGCATGAATAAAGCCTGAAATTATTTATGCTCCATTATCTCCTTCATATTTCATCTTTATCCATTTACCTGCAGGGAACTCTCTACTCATATGCTTTAAAAGCAAACTTTGTTATTTTATCCTTTATTTCTTATTTTCTTTTTTTTTAATTTTTAATTTTTACAATTACAAAGATATACAATTAAAAAGTTCATATTTGGGTTTTGGTCACACAGTGTTCCAGCACCCATCCCACCACCGGTGCCCATCTCCCACCACCAACGTCCCTGGTTCCCTCCCCCTCCCCAGCCCTGCTCCATGGCAGGTTCTTTATTTCTTTCCCTTTCTCTCTCTTTCTCTTTTCCTTCCCCTCCAGACTATGGATTACAGAACATACATTAAAGGGTTGTCATGTGTCATTTTTTTGCCTCTATTTAATGCTGAATTCTAGGTTGGCATTAGTACCCTCGACAATTGTTAGCACACTGTTCCATTTTCTGTCTTACCTAGCCTCCTGACTCCCACACGTTTGTGATAATTTCCACCTTTGACCAGACCTCCTGATATATGTTTCACTTGACCTTGGATATTGGTATCTTAATATGTACATATATATTTATGTTATGCAGATAAATGCAGTCATTCTGTGTCTGTCTCTCTCCTTCTGGCTAATTTCACTCAACATAATCTTCTCCATGTCCATCCATTTATAGGCAAATTTTTTTTTTTTTTTTTTTTTGCTTTTTGGGTCACACCCAGCAATGATCTGGGGCTACTCCTGGCTCTGCACTCAGGAATTACTCCTGGCGATGCTCGGGGGACCATATGGGATGCTGGGGATCGAACCCAGGCCCGCACAGGCCGGCTCGTGAAAGGCAAACGCCCTACCCGCTGGGCTATTGCTCCGGCCCCTATAGGCAAATTTTATAACTTCATTTTTCCTAATAGTTGCATAGTATTCCATTGTGTAGATGTACCAAAGCTTCTTTATCCAGTCATTGATTTTCGGGCACTCTGGTTGCTTCGTATTTCTTATTTTCTTTTAATAGTGAGATGCTCAATAGTTGAGCAAAATACATCTGTTTCTTAAAATTTGGTGTAGCCTATGATACCTTACTCTATTAACCCTTTCAAAAGATACCCATCTTCATAGATTTTTATTTCACAAGTTATTTGAAATCACATTAGTTTCCATCTTCAACATTTTTATCCAAAATTTCTCATCTGTTCTCCTAAAATAATATATTAATCCACCCATGTTTTCACAGTTGAGCCAAAATAAATTTTACCATAAGTTTTTATCATAAAATGCTCCTGATTAAATGCATGAATAGTATCTTGTTAGCCTTAGATAAAGCTAGCTTCTTATAATGATGAACTTTAACTTTCAGTGTCCATATTCAATCCATATTGACTTTATTTTATATTGATACATGTGCCAGGTATCTTATTCCTAGTTAACTTTGAAACATGTTATTCCTACAGGCCCATGTAAGTATCTTTCTGAAGAGCTGTCCAATAAGAAACTCCAAGGGCCCCATTGGAGTTTCTTGGTATATTTTCTTATGTCTCTGTCCCAAAGAGTTCCCTAGTATGCTAATGACCAGTGACCATCCCCCTTGTGGAGTTGATAAAGTAAAAGAACCACAGATTCCTTGGTAATCAGTGGCCATTTCATTCAAGTGAATCCAGCTAATCATAAAAAAAAATCATGAAGAGTTGGGGCAGCAATTTACAGATAGGTGTGATTGAGCTTTAACATAAAAAGGGACAGATATAGAGCCTAGCCTTTAGGGGATAATCTAGGATATCCACCCTAGGACAGAATCCCATCTATGGGCTACAGTACTTTCTATTCCTCCTACAAGATCTGACCAAGTGTGGGATCTAGGACATATTGCTTTCTCATTTTCTTTACCAATAGAGTATTTAAACAATCACATTAAATTTACTTCTTAATAATAGGGCCCGGGCAATAGCCCAGCGGGTAGGGCATTTGCCTTAAACGCAGCCAGCCCTTGCCGGCCCGGTTTCGATCCCCAGCATCCCATATGGTCCCCTGAGCACCGCCAGGGGTGATTCCTGAGTGCAGAGCCAGGAGAAACCCCTGAGCATTGCCAGGTGTGACCCACAAAGCAAAATAATAATAATAATAATAATAATAATAATAATAATAATAATAATAATAATTCTATTCATTTTGTATTAACACTCTAAGAGTTACAGATGTTTATCTGCACCATAGTTTAATGTTAAATGGCTTCTTGGACTCATGGTATAGGGGTGGCTTTTCCAGGGGACATCTTGCTATATTTCCCAGACTATGGTCCTCAGACCAAGTCAGTTTTCCCTAACCCCAAGAAGGTTCTTAATCAGTTGTTTATTTTGGGGTCATAACAGAGTTTGTTCCGTGAACTTCTTATGGCACTTAAGCTGTCCCTTATCAAAGCCAGGGTAGCTTTCTTACAGCTTGTCCTGGGTCCATCCAAGTTTCTCCGTGGGACCCACCTATTGGAGTGTTAGGATCTAAGATCAGTCTAAGGGCCACTGAGGCTTAAATTAAATAAATTTGCAAGATACACGGTGATGTTAGTGAACCCCAAAGGCAGAGAAGACTGAGCTATCTGCTTCTGCCACCCTGCTCCCTGCCGCGAAGGCTAGCATTGATAGAATTTGTAATAAGCCTCTGCATGGCATGGACCAGAGCTTTGCAAGCCCCATGCTGATATCAAGCCACACCTGATGTCTGCTTAGACTTATGGGTACAGGAGTTGATCCCTACCACTTGAGATTTCTCAGGGGCCATGGACTTAGACTGGAGGAAGGAATTGCTCTTTGAAGGAAAGGAAAGTCAGTCATAGGCCTTAATCAGGGCTTTTTAAAGGTTCTTTGTCTTCCTTGCAGAAAAGAATTTCAGGAGTAGACGAGCAGTGAAGTAAAACAATTTTTATTCGGAAGCTCAGCGGAAGAGAAGGAGGGAGAGGAAGTGAGAGAGTATTCTGCTCAAGAAAGAATGCAGGTTTCTCCAAAGATGAAGAGAGTCTCTAAAATGCATCCCAGTATTAGGTGTGAGAGCATGAAAGTACACATATCAAGAGTGGAGATGCAGGCATCACATTTGCCCAGGTGCCACTTGTGCTCAACCACATGGTCTCAGGCAGCAAATGCATTGTTTCCCTTTGTTCAAGGTGTCCTTTATAGGGTGTAATCATCTGGATCTAGAATGTTTTGATGCCTTCTGTGAACTGGGCCATTGAGAGTTAATAGGATCAAAGGCTAGGCAGAGAGGGTTAACCAGTTTCTTCAGAATCTGTTGTTGGTCTTATCAGGTCTTGATTTCTGTATCCAGAAGGTGGGTGTGGACTAGCATAAGACTAGTAGATTTATTCCAAAATGTGCATTGCCATGGGCCTTCCCTGTCTGCCTGCCTACATCACCCAGTTGTAAATATTTCAGAATAAGTTAACTCCCATATTACAAAGCATGACTATCAACCATTCAGGGCTCATGGGGAGCCCTGGGTATAGATAAACCTGTTTCCTGTCTGCCTCCTGCCAACGCAGCTGGGCGCCAAAACCATACCTACAGCACCTAGAAGGGCAGATAGTCATACATAGAAAAAAACTGGGCCCCTGGGATGAACTCAGAGCCACGGCAGAGCCTGGCAAGCTACCCATGGTGTATTTGATATGCCAAAAACAGTAACAATAAGCGTTCTCATTCCCAACGAATGGAGACGTTACTGGCACCCTCTCGAGCAAATTGATGAACAATGGGAAAACAAGTGACATTACAAAAGCATAGCATTTGTCTTCTTGTGTCTTTACAAAAAGGACACTGCTCTAGGGCATAAAGTAAAGACAAAAGTAATATTTCACTTAAGAATACAAAATCCAAAGCCATCAGGTTTAACTATGTCTACCCATGTAGTATTTGATATGCCAAAACCAGTAATAATAATAGACTTCATTCCCATGACCTGAAGGTATGGTCTGAGGTTCTTTCTGTTCCTGGAGCAAGCAGAGGCCCTTGGACTGTACTAGCACATGAACATGAACAAATGGAGATTTTACTGGTGCCCGCTTATGTAAATTGATGAACAAGGGGAAGACAAGTGATACAAGTTATAAAAGTGATTAGGAGATATTTGTGACTAACAGGGGAAGAAGGAATAATAGAGAGTTTAAAGTTAAACACAAGGGGCCAGAGCAATAGCACAGCAGGTAGGGTGTTTGCCTTGCACGCGGTCGGCCCATGCCAGCCCGGGTTCGATCCCGGCATCCCATATGGTCCCCCGAGCACCACCAGGAGCAGTTCCTGAGTGTAGAGCCAGGAGAAACCCCTGAGCATTGCTGGATGTGACCCAAAAAGGAAAAAAAAAAAAGTTAAACACAGAGGATTGGGTGTGCCTGGGTGTAATAGAATGTGCCTCAGGAGCACTGTATATGTGTAATTCAATTAAACTAAATTCCCTGATGGAGGACTAAGAATAGCCTGATGTTAAACCTGAAATGCTTAGAACTGTAAGCCAACACTTATATATCTTTACATATATTCCTAATTTGTTTAGCTGTCTGCCTTTTTACATAAAAGAGAACATAAAAGAATCACTGAAACATGGCCTACATCTTATGTCTGCTGTAGAGTGTAAAGGGATAAAACAAAATTAGAAATCCCTTCCACAACAAACTTAGAATTTAGAGCTTAACAATATTGGAAGCTTTTTTATTATTTGTTCAATGCATTCTTTTTAGACTCTCGTGATGTCATAAATAAAAACAAAAATATTTAAATTTATTGCAATGCTTTAGACTAGGAATGGTTTTTGCATAATTTACAAATTTCTAACAGGGATATGTTCCATTTTATAGACTATTAAAACCCATAAAAACTCTGATTTCTGAATGAATAGATTTTGTCTATGTTTAGGCAATGTTTATATCTCCTGTTTTATCTATTAAAGAGTAAGATGATGCTTCTCAAAGCCAGAAAAAAGAAAATGCATCTGGTTCTTCAACTGACTTTTTAGCACTCTAGCCTGTTTCTCTAGTCCAAAAAGCAAATCAGCAATTAATTGTACAAAGTTAAGTGCCATACTCCTTTTCTCCATCCCTTTTGCAAACACAGTACATGCTGGTGGAGCAAAGAAAGAAATCCTTTCCTTGTCAGATTACACTCAGTTATTCTATGATAATCCTCTTGGGTTTCCCATGCTTATGAAATTATGGATTCTATACTTGTAAACTGTACAGAGGTCATTTGTGCACAATTATATGAGAGAAGTTCAGTAAAATGCAAGTATAGAAATATAACCAGGACCCAGAACATCCCAGAAATAAGAAGTAAAGGGTTATTTCATCTGCTCTTACATTTATTTATTGATTTCAGAAAATCATTCTCACTTTCCTTTTACCTCTTCTTACCACTATCCACCCCTCCTAAAAAGTCAGCATGTCATTTTGTATGCATAGATTTATTTATTTTTGTCATATTAGATAAAAAGTGACAGGATATGACTTTATACAAAAATAAATTACATTCCCACTTCATTGTTTGTCATTAAAATTTACTGTTTATCTTTCAATTCCAAAATCTCAGGATAAATATTCTAACCATCTAGTATATTTTGTATTTTGTTTTCTTTTGGTTTTGAGGATATACCCGGCATTGCTCAGGGCTTGTTCCCTGCTGTACTATTTGTTTGGACCCCAAATAGGCTTTTTTTATTAACTGATTTTTTTTATTAACTGATTTTTTTTATTAACTGATTTTTTATTAACTGATTTATTCACAAGATAAATCTTGTGAATAAATTTGATAATCTGCATTTTTAGGAAGGAAAAAATAAAAAATATACAAACACAATAGACATGATTATATGCATATGATACCGATATATAAAACCTAATCTAAGTATTAGCTAAAATGTTCGCAAACATTCTTTTGGGATTTTGTTTATTTTTGAAGTCTGAATTGGGCCACATATAGGTATACCCAAATACTACTTCTGGCTCTGATCTTAGGAATCCAACATGGAGTTGCTTGGGGAAACATATAAGGTGCCTGGGATGGAAACCCATGTCAGCTGTTTGCCGAGCAGTTGCTTTGTCCTCCTTACTAACTCTCCTGGAATTTATTCTTATAAACTAATTTAGAAGAAATACTTCTTATTGCCTAATACATTAAGATAGATCTTTTAAAGAAGGAAGTGAAAATTTTTTACTCCTGACTATGAGTGTCCATCTCTTGGTATGCTAGTGTAATAGTTACCTTCAAGAATAGTACTAACACTCGCTTAATGTCTTAGAAATATGAATCATTCATAGTTTTGGAATCCCACCCATTGTCAAGTTCTGTTTCTATGCTCTATCCTATGTTACTCCTGGCTCTGTACTCAGGAATTACGCCCATATGGGACTCTGGGGATTAAATACAGGTCAGCTGCAGGCAAAGCAATTTCCCTACCCACTATGCTATCACTCTGGCCACAGTAACTGTCTTCTAAGAAAACATTTTTTGACAATTTTTAGCAAATTAACTATAACAAGCATCGCACAATAAATTATTGAAGCTCTGATTAGGTGTAGTCTTAAGCAGTGGTTTGGAAAATTGGAAATAATTGTGGTTAGAAATTGCAGTATTGGTTTGGGTTGAATATAGAATATTTGTATGAAGTTAACAATGAACAACTTTGTTAAAAATTG
>JAJIBD010009911.1:0-68597 GCA_021461705.1 Cryptotis parvus | reverse complement strand
TTTGCATTTCAAGAACCTGTGAGGGTCAATGCATAACCTTGGAAGGCTTTTCTCTTGCACGGTTACCTCTTGATGGGTGCGTTGCTGGTGGGTCTGTCCCCGGCAGGGGTGTGGCTCCCCTGACTCTCTACAGTCAAGTGAATGGACTGTTCCGCACTCAAGTTTCCTGCACTGGTTTCTTTTGAAAAACAGTTCGGGTTTCACTAGGTTCTTTCTTCTGCACCAAGACCGTTGCTGAGGGGATATGGTCCCACGTGGCCTTCACAGGGTGGCTGGAGCCAAGGACCCAACAGCACATCCTGGCCCCTACATACTCAGGGAGACTTGGGCCTGCTGGACTCATATTGGGGACCCAAGAGGACAGACAGGAAGACACCTTGTGCACCTTCAGTCTGCAGGGACAGCTGCCACCACATGTCCCTCTTCCCTGAGGTGTCCTGTTTCTCCCCATCCAGGAGCAGTGGGGCTCCCTAAGAACAGAGGGGTGTGGCTCAGTGGTGAAGTAAAGGCCTCATCTGTGAGGCCGCAGGCTGGATCTCATGCACACACTCTCACAACCTCACGTACACACATTCGCACACTCACATACATCCTTACACACATTCTCACACATACATACTCACGTACACACACTCACATATACACACTCATTCACATCATCTCAAACATCCTTACACATACTCATACACATCTTTACACAGGTTCTCACAGTCACACTTTTTTCACACACATACACACTTTCATTCACACACTCATATACATTCTTACACATATTCTCATAGACTTTCACACTCAACCACCCTCGTGCCCACACTCTCACACTCCATCACACACACTTGTACATTCACCCATAGCCCACATCATCTCTCACACATTCACATTCTCATACTAACACACTCTAAAATAAAATCACACTCACACACATTTACACACACTGACATTCATATTACACACACTAAGAAACACACATATTTTCACGCACATTCATTTATACAATTGCATTCTCCCATACACTCACATACATGCTCACACTCTCATATACTCTTTCACACATGCACTCACACACTCAGACTCTCACACTCTCATGCACCCTTGAACACACTCACACTAGCACACACTCACACACAGCCCACCCTCACACTGCAGTGCTGTTCACAGCCTCAGTGCCCTGTCTATTCCTGCGCCCACTGTGGAGTGGGGCTGCCGTGGACTGCCACTCCATGGGGCACCCACTCCACCCTGGCTGGGGCCTGGTCCCCCATGGTGCTTATGTCACTTTCTGCAGTGGAAGGTCTCTGACTCAAGAGGGGCGATGGGGTGAGGGACCAACCACAGAGGTGAGCACCTTCTGTCTCCTGTTCTTGCACCCTTGAAGAGCTGCCGGGGCCCCGTGGGCCTCACTCTCCCCTCCCAGCTGCCTCCTCCAGACTCTGGGACCCCGAGCTGCCTTGGAGGCTTCCTCCTGAGAGGCAGAGTGGGGGGGCTCAGTGGCTCAGCAGGCGCAGACAGACACCTGAGGGCAGGAGGCAGAAGGAGTCATGGCAGGAGCTACTAAAGCCTGTTGGCCCCTTGCCCCTGCGTATCCCTGACCTTCTCTCTCCCACCAGTCAAGAACTGGAGCCAGGGCACTTGGGCCCCACTACTTGGGCCCCACTTACTTACCCCCGCACCCTGGGTTGCACCTTATCCCCAGTCAGCTCCCACCATGGAGGTGGAGGGGGCTGTAGAGGAGAACCACATTTGCCAGTGGCAGACACGCACCTCAAAAGAACAGGTGGTGTGAAGCCCTAGTGATGGGGTCACCCCAGGGTCCCCAGAGTGGGTGATTCAGAACTGGGTTACCCTGAGTGTGGTGCTTCCCTGGCCCTCAGCTGTGGGACCCTGACCAGCATCTCCTCCACTTCCTCCCCTTCTGGGAACCCACATCGTCAGGTGCTGGGGCCTCTGCTAAAAGTCAGGGCTCCTCCCTAGCCAACATCACCCAGAGCTTCTGCTGGCCAATTGAACACCAGAAACTCAGTGTTTGCCCTGGGCTGAGCTTTGACCCTGCTGAAGCCCTAGCAGCCACACCCACAAACACAACCACCTTTATTCCAACAGCCCAATACCACTGCTTCACGACCAATCTGTGGAGATGTCAATGACGAAAACACAGAACACAGGTTCTGGGGCTCCTGGAGAGAGCAGCCAATGCGCCACATAACACTTCCAAATGCCAGAACAAACAGCCCAGAAGGAGCACAGAGAATTAGATGGGAATGTAGCCTAGATGCCAACTAAGTCCAGAAAAACAAAAGCAATAGCAGAGAAGGCTCAACTAGCAACAATAGCACAGAAAGCTGAACCAGCAACAAACCACTCAGTAAATCCTCAGAAAAGGGCTTAATGACCCCATGTGAGACACAACAATTTTCACAAACTTTCTTTTACTGAACTATTTTATTTTGATAATGCTACACATTATTTCATTTTTAACAGAAAAATAAATTATCTTGTGTCTGCAAGGAGAAGGCTTGGGGAGTGTGTGGGAATGTGGGGACAAGGTGGAGGGAAAGTCACCCTAGTGCTGGAGTTGGAGTTGCATTGAATACCCCAAACAATTGTATTTTGAACAAATTTACTTTATTATATAAACCATGGTGTTTAAATAAAGTTGAAAAACACTCAGCATTTTCTTAATAAAGTGCATATTCACTGACCATTATTTGGTGGTTGAAAATAGCTTCCAACAACCAGTATGCCCGAGAACTGATGACTGGATAAAGAAACTGTGGTACATCTACACAATGGAATACTATGCAGCTGTTAGGAAAAATGAAGTTATGAAATTTGCCTATAAATGAATGGACATGGAAAGGATCATGTTGAGTGAAATTAGTCAGAAGCAAAGAGAGAGACATAGAATGATTGCATTTACTTGCATGACATAAATATATCAGGTGGTCTTACCAAAAGTGGAAATTACCATAAGCGTGTGGGAGTCAGAGGTTTAGGTAAGACAGAGAAGGGAACATGTGTGAATAAATGTCGAAAGGGCTGATACCAACATAGAACTGAGCATTAAGTACAGGCAAAAAAAATGCACATGATGGCTTCCAAGTGTATGTAGTGCAACCCACAATGTGTAGGAGAAGGAAGGGAGAGAGAGGGAGAAAGAAAAGAGATAAAGAACCTGCCATTTAGGCAGGCTATGGAAGGGGAGGGAATTGGGGACATTGGTGGTGGGAAATGGGCACTAGTGGAGGGCGGGTGCCAGAACACTATGTGACCGAAACCTCCAAACATGAACAACGTTGTAATTGTATATCTCACGGTGGTATAATAAAATGTTTAATTTAAAAAAAAATGCAAAAAAAAAAGAAAAAAAGAAAATAGCTTCCAATTCCTTGACTTTGTTCTTGAAGCAAAGAGGTCAAGTCTCAGTAAAAATCACCAAGACTGGACCTGAAGGGTGTAGGGTGCTGCCTTTCATGTGAGTAAGCCAGGATCAATCGCGGCACCACATATGGTTCCCAGCCCTTCCAGGAGTCATCCCTGAGCCTAGAACCAGGAGTAAGTCCAGAGCACTGCTGAAATCACCAGGACCTAAATGTCCCTGCCGTGGTGTCCACCAGCTCTGGTACGCTTGGGCAATTGCCACAACCCCTGGGCCAAAGGGATGTCTGTGAGAAGGACAGCTTTCTCTCCAACAGGGCTGGGCCCGCAGCCGCTGGTGCCTCGAGGAACACCACCTGGACGTGAGGAGTTGGGGGCTATTCAGGAACACTGGAGCCCCAAAGCCTAATTCTGCACAATGTCTCCTTCTAACCGGGGAGGGGGCAGGAATTCCTTGAGTGAGACGGTCACTCTGCTCAGTCCTGAGCTGCATGGCAACACTCCCACCTCACTCTCTCTCTGCCTCCACTCGCCCCCAAACCCACACTCAGTCACCTCCCACTGTTGCTCCCACCCACCAGGGTGCAGAGCAGAGACTCCAGCAGGAGAGTGAGGGCTGAGCCTGTGTCACAGGGCAAGGCACGAGAAGGGACAAGAACACACAGGGAGGTGGGAGTGGGCGACTCAGCCAATGGCCAGTCCCTCCTCCTCATGCCTGGGAACAGGGGAAGCATGAGCCGTTCCTTGTTCCTTGCCTGAAACAGCTTCCAGCCCTGATTGGAGCCACGGTTCAGGTTAATGTTTGCTGAGCTGCCTCCCGGGAGCCGGGCCCGCACAGAATAGAAGTATGGAGAGGGGCTCAGGGTGGCCCATGGACGCCCAGGACATGAGCTGGGGAGGGGAGAGAACAGCCCCACCCTTATAGTTCCTGGGATCCCCAGGTACCTGGCATCCTCCGAGCTTCCATATGGCATCTGTGTTCCTAGGTGCCCCCCGCCCTGGTACCTGTGTTCTTAGGTGCCCCCGCCCTGGACGGCCCCTGCTCGCCTCCCTGCCACCTGTCCCCAGAGACGCTGCCCCACCCTGCCTGGGAGCGGGTGTTCTGTGCCTGGGGCCCATGGGAGGATCTGTTCAATGCCAGATGGGCAGTTGGGGTGCCAGGGGAGTGTGTGTGGAGGAAAGTTGTGGACGGTGAAGCCTGCAGCCGGAGATGAAAGGGCCTATTCTGGGCTTACCTCCTCATTCTGGCTCTTTCCTTGAGTGAAAAGCAAAGTATACAGGGGCCACAGGATCAGCACAGCAGGAAAGGCATTCATGCCTTGCACAGGGCCCACCGGGTTTGATTCCCGGCAACCCACATGGCAACCCTGAGCACCACCAGGAGTAATCCCTGAGTGCAGAGCCAGGAGTAACCCCTGAGCATCACTAGGCTTGGCCTCAAAACAACTACAACAAAACCAACCAACCAAACAAGCAAATCCAAGTCGGTTTTCTTTGCTAGGAGGGAGAACACCTGCAGGTGCCGCTCACAAGGCCTAGGCCCTCCTGGTGATTATTCCAAGACAACGGGGCTGGTGGCTCAGTGTGAGGCCCAAGGATTGGGGCTGCTTGGCCAGCAGTGTTGGAGTCTCAGGGCGCCACCCCCGCAGTACTTGGGGACCACCAGGTCAAGCCTGCTGGTGTTCAAGACGGCCTGAGGCTGCACTCATGATCTCCGGTTACCATATGGGTGCTGAGGATAGAACCAGGGTTGGTCACGTGCAAGACAAGTGCCCTGGCCCCATTCTATCGCTCTGGGCCAAAGGGCACAGTCTCTAAACGGAAAGGAAGCCAACTCCTTGCCTTCCCTCATCCTCCCTACCCTCTGCCGCGTGGTGGCAGTAATGCTGGGAGGTCAGAGCCCTGGGAGCAGGCAGTGCTCGTGGGGGCTGCACCCTTGTCAGGTGTCACACTCCCCCACCCCAGATCCACCTTGGTGCATCTGGGGATCAAACTCTTGGCCTCAGACCTCAAGGCAGAGCTCTCCCTCTGGATTATCCCAGACCTCCCCTGCCCTCAGGTTTCTCGCGTCAGATTTGCAGCCAACTGCTCTTGACTCTGCAGAGCCTCGGCAGAGCAGGGTGGATACACGCCCCACAGCGCCCGGCCAGTGATGTCCCGACCTTGGGACTGGAATCAAAGATGCGGCTCAGATCCCTGCAAACCAGCGAAGTGGGGCGCTAGGAAGATGCGACCGAGGGGAGATGCCGTGGCTGGTAGTGGACAGCCTCGGGTAGGAGCTGAGCGTGCCCTAAGGAGCGCAAGTGACTCCCGTGCACTTCGCCCCCTTCATGAGGCCTCGGGCCTGCCCTGCAATCTCCACCCAGGCCAAGGGACAGAGGCAGGCGGTGGCACGGGGACTGTAGCTAAGGTCGACTTCACTTTATCAAGCCTCCAGCTCCTGTCCACGGGTGCTGTAGGCGAAGGTCAGCTAAGGACAGGCCGATTAGCTGCTCCTCTGGGCTTCTCTCTTGGTGACACGGTCTCGGGCAGAACAAAGGAGCCTCATTAGGCGGAGGCGAAGGCCGGTGAACGCGAGAGTGCTGCCACCTGCCGGCCGAGGGAGGTCCTGCCGGGCGGTGCGCTGAGGCCTCTAGAGAGGCCAGGGTGGTGGAGGCGCACAGCCTGGGCCCGCAGGCTCGCTCTCGTCTTCAGCCTAGCCGGACCTCTGCGGAGAGGCAGAAGGGTGGCTGCAGGAGCACCTAGACGAGCTGTAGTTTCCTCCAGGTCTGCACGCTCAGTTTGCAAAGCCTCATCTAGCAGGAACAAATCTAAGCCTTTGCTAAGCATTTGGGGATTTTGTTGTTTGGCCGTGCTGGGGGCTAGTCCCAGCTCTGTGCTAGAGGGTCAGCCCTGACATTGGTCAGGGGACTATGCAGTGTGGAGGACCAAACTCCCTTTCTCCCACGCAGGAGTTCAGCCCTTGGAACTGGCCGTTTGGCGCTGGGCATTTGTTTACAGGGGTGCTGGGGCAGTAGTGGCAGGAGCCATGAACAGCCTCTGAAGGCTCCGTGCTTGTCTGGGCTGGGCAACACAATGCGTGAGACCCCGAGGGCCAGCCCAACAGTACTTGGGGGCCAGGCTCTGCAGGGAAGCAAACCCAGGGCCCCCCACAGCTGGGCACATGCTCTAGCTCTCACGCTTCTCCTGGAACGGGTTTAGGAACGTTACACACTGCACCTCCAGGAATAATACAAGTGGAGCTTGAAGTCGTCAGAGCAGCGCCTGGCAGATCTGCAAATGAGTGTCTTCACTTCCAGCCCGCTACAGGGCCTTTGCAGAGACCAGGGAACTCAGGCAAGACCTGGTCAGACTCCGGGGAAAGGTCCCAGTTCCAGGGGTTTCCTCAAATTGCAGGCATGAAATCCGAGAGCAGAGGGGCTGTTCTGATGTGCGGGAATGTGCTGGCCAACGACTTTGCTTTTTTAAAAACCCCTAAAGAGGGGCTAGAGCCACAGCACAGCGGGGGGAGGGTGTTTGCCTTGCACATGACTTACCGGGTTTAATTCCGAGCACCCCATATGGTCCCCCGGAGCACCTCCAGGAATAATTCCTGAGCATTGCTGGGTGTGACCCAAAAAAAGCAAAAAAAAACAAAAACCCTAAAGAAAATGAATGTCATAGATAAGGATGCTGGAGAGGACGCCAGGACCTGGCTTCACCCCCCTCCCCCTGTTCCCATCTGTGGGGGCGGGAGGGGGGCAACTTCTTCCTACAATAGCTGTGCAGTGGGCGCTGCTTTGGTTTATTTAAATTTTTATTAAGACACCATGATTTGCAAAGTGGCTGATCACGAGTTGTTCTAAGGCATGCCATGTCGAAACACCAATCCCACCCACAGTGTCCCCAGGTTCCTGCCCACCCCCCCAGCCTGCCACTGGCTCCAACAAAACTTACAGGAATGGCAAATGGAATTATCTGAAGATAAATCAATACTAGTCTATCACGATGATGGATTGGGGCACAGGGTCCGTATTCATGTCCGATGCATGGTCCATAGTAGGGCGCTTGACTTCATGGGCCTGGATCTGGGCCTAGGGCCCCCTCGGCACAGGCCCCTCACTCCTTTCCGAAGCATCTTTCTGGGGCCTCCCTCCCCTCCAGGTCTGGGCCCAGGACCAGCCAGGTTACAGCAGCTGCTCTCCCGTCCCTTCTTAGCCGCACCCGCAGCCAATTTGGCTTGTCCTGTTGAAGGATGTCGCCACCTCCCAGTCCCTCCCCCACCACTTTATTCCTAGAACCCTGAAGGCTTGCTGGGAATCAGCTTTTGCCTGAGTCTCTAAACTCTCCCTCATGCACACCCAAAGCTCCAAGAGAGCTGCTGTCGCCCCAGACGCTGTGAGCTCCAGACTCTAAGTTTGTTTCGGCTCATCCCCAGCACTGGTCAGCTCCCCCCATCTCAGCCTATGTGTCTACTGTGTGGACCCCACCCAGTGGGTCCAAGTCTTCCTCCTCCAGGAAGCCTTCCCAGCTAAGATTGAGTCCCAGCTCATCTCAGTGGCCGCTCAAGGACTGTGTGTCTCCCCATCTTGAAACTCAGTATCTCTGCTACAGTGTCCACGTCCACTGGGAGGACAGCTGGCTTGCTAGCCTCCAGTCTGAGTACCTGCCTGCCCAGTGATGCTGATTGTTCCCTAAGCAATCTGGGAACAATTGCAAGGGAGAGCAGGCACTGGGAACTGGAGGTGAATTTGAAAGAACTAAATTGTTTATATAAGGGCCACCCTCGGCAGTCTCGGGGCAGGGTCATGGCAATACTCAAGATTGAACATTCTAGGCCCATGGTTTACTGGAGGCATCTGCTCGGTGTGAAGTGGGCAGCTCACTGGGCAGCTGGAATCGGAGAGCCGGACTGACCGTGGCCACTGCTCTGGGCTCATTCCAACATCCAGATGTGGGGTCAGAGCTTTGGCAGAAGTGGGGTTGCTTCTGGTCACATGTTTGAGGGGCTTGATGGGGGACAGATAGGTACCGGGAAGATGGTTCTCTCCCCTATAACTTGTATTTCTGCTTTAGGCTCAAAGTCTAAGTAATCACGGAAAGTTCTGGTAGAAGGGGTTCTGCTGCAGGTATCACGTGATCTAGGCCCACAAGTCGTAAACCGGCTTGTGGCTTCCTGTGGAGTGGCCAAACTTTAAAATTGGTTGCCTCAAAATAGATGTGAGGCTTATCGGTAACTGTTTGCTCTGCACACCTATTTTATCACCTATTTTATCTGGATGCAGGGCAGCAGACAGCGCTCTGGGCCAGAAGCTGTGGAGAACAGCTGAGACTCTCAGAGCCACTTGCAGAACCTCGTCCTAGAGAAGCCAGAGGTTGTGCCCAGGAGGGGGGCCACGTGGGCGGCACTTTGGCTGCCCAGGACCCCCTAACCACTAGTTCCCCCCTCCCCAACTCTTAGCTCCCTCCCACTCGCACCCCCACATCCACTCCCAGCCCCGACTCTCAGTACCCCCCACTCCCAAGCCCCCCACTTGGTCTCACTTCCTTTCTCTGTGTTCCCCCAACCCTCAGCCCCCCCTCCCGCCTCCCTTTCTCTTCCCCACACAGACAGGCTGGTTGGGGACCCCAGGATGCCGATAGTCACAGCAACCCCCCCCCAGGTCAGCAAGGTGAGACACAGATTCGGGGCTCTGCTTTATGGCACACCCCTAGAAATAGTCTCTGCTTCTCGAGCAAAGCTGATCTTGCTCCTACAGGCTGCTGTGCCATTGCAAGCGCCGCCCCCTGGTCTCTGGCTTATGGGTGGCCCCTTCTTGCTCCTGAGGCCATATCACAGTAACGCTCTGGTCTTTCAGGGGGCACAGAGAGGGGGGTATACGTTCTCTATCCAGTTTGTCGTGGACCCGTGTGGTTGCAGTCAGAGAGATCTCTGCGCATGGTCCACACTTGGGGTCACTGGGTCTAACTTCATTATGCAACCCCACTTTCCTGGTGCGAAGGCCTGGGGATGTTGGAGGCAGTCACACTGAGCAGACCGTGTCTTTCCCAGGCGCCTTCACCTCCCAACCCGTGAAGGTTATGCCTACAGCCCAACTCTCCGGTGACTCACGCCAGGAAAAGGACATGTGACGAGAACCTGGCTCTCATGGGACTGCACGCCGGCAGTGCCAGGACAGAGATGGCATTGTTCAGGGAAGATGCAGGAAGTCAAACATCCGGACACCAGTGGGCGCAGCCCCCCTCCACGCCACAGGGCGGAGGGAACATTCCCCACCCACAGATCAGTCTGTATTCTTACCTCCCAAGGGCACGCAGAGGGCACCTGGAACCTTCTTCCCATCCAGCACCAGTGGTGCCTTCTCAGGGGCCCAGCCAGGACGGGCTGAGAGTTCCCAGGGGTCTGTAAATGCTGGGGCTTTACCCGCTGCCACATTCAGTTCCCGACACTTCCCACAGCCCTCAAAGAAAAGCCAAATTCCTAGCTCCATTTCTTAGGCGAGGAATGGACGTGTGTGGGGAGACTAAGGCGTGTGATCAGGGTGGAAAGATAGCACCTTAGGTGGGGAGCTCACCTTGCACATGGCACACTCAGGTTTGATCCCTGGCACCCTGTATGGGTCCCAGTGGTGCCCTGAGTAATTCCCGAGTGCAGAACTAGGAGTAATCCCAGAACACTGCCAAGAGTGCCCTCCACCCCATCCCCAACAAAAGGAGTGTGATTAGGTCTGAGCAGTTACAGTAGGCTCAGGACTCAAAGGGCTTGCTGATCCCTAAGATACGCGTTCAAGGTCAGTAAAGGTCCTTCTCAGGTGGGCGCCCCAGACACAAGCACCCCCTGGTGGCGGTAAGAAGAACTGCCCCGACTCCCAGCCCATCTATTCCATTCTCTGTCAATGTGACCTTCAGACCCTGCCAATTCTGCTTCTCCCACGTTGCCCTGCTAACGTTCTCTGCCCCCTGCTCTGTGCTCTACCCTTGCCTGGAATATAGCCAGTTTGCACGGTGGCCGCACTGCGCTCCCAGCTCCAGTGCATGGGCAACACTTCCCTGAGCCCCGAGAATAATTAGTGGAACATGACAGGGGCTGCTGGTTAACAGGCTCAGAACGACTGACTGGTTCCTTCTCAAAGAGGCTACACATAGCCTGGGTTCTCCTAAGAGAAACCGGAAAACTCCACTCAGTGCCTGGCATGTCTCCCTGGCCCAAATCCACCCTTTGCACCACAGCCTCTAACACTCTCCCCATTTTTTGGTGGGGGGGAGGTTCTGTATTACCTGTACCAGTGCATGACTAAAACCAGCATTTGTCTGCCCAGTACGGGGACAGTCCCCGCCGTGCCCCAGCAACCCCTCTGAGAGGCACAGACCAATCCAGGCTTGGCCTGCTTCCACTGTCTTATTTGGGGGAGGGGCAGTCTGTGGGTTCTACGTGGTGCTCAGGGAATCTACTCCCAGCTCCCGGCTCAGGGAGCAAGTGGTGTCAGAGATCAAACTGGGGTCAACTGTGTGCAAGGCAAATGCCTTAACCCCTTACTATTCCAGCCCTTGGGCGTGTGTGTGTGTGTGTGTGTGTGTGTGTGTGTGTGTGTGTGTGTTATCTTTGGGCCACACCCCAGTGCTGCTCAGGGCTTACTCCTGGCTCTGTGCATTCCTGGGAGAGTTTGAGGGACTGTCTGTGATGCCAGAATTTCAACCAAGGCTGGCCATGCGCAAGGCAGGAGCCTCATCTGCTGAGTTGTATCTGTGCCCAGAGCGTGAGTAAATAATCTGACCTTCCCAGCACTAGTGGCCAGTGGCCTTCTGTTGACCGCAAGCCTCATCAGCAACCGTCAGTGACCGGGGTCTCCTCCACTGCAGGCCCTCCCTCATGCACAGACCGCAGAGTGTTCTGTACCCTAGGGGAGCTCAAGGACAGCCAGGACAGGCGCGGTGCTCCCGAAAGACCTGTTCGGAAGGGACCCAGCATCCAATCCCTCTTTCCTAGAGCCAGTGCAGACTTAGGTGCACCCTCTGATAGGTGAGGGTTGCACTTGGCTCTGAAGCCCCAGCCAGCCTGAAGACCGGCCCCTGTAACCAGGCTGAAGACCCGCCCCGGAAGCCAGACTGAGGGAAACTGGAGGCTGAGGGGTTCGCCGTGGTGCAGCTACCCGTGAAGAGCAGGGTCTGGGGTGGGAGCTAGACTGCCCCGGCCCACTTGGCCTGCACCCCACCCAGCCTCGCCACTGCTGGACAGAGGCTGCTCCAGGCCCCTCCTGGGGGTGTCGCTACTGCTGGAGCCAGACCTAGCTTTTGTCCCTGAGCCCCTTCCTCTGTTTCTTCTCTCTGCATGGTCCACCTGGAGGCCGGCTGAGATCATTGTTGCTATGGAAACGCTGACCTGCACCAGAACATGGAAATGGCCTCTCATGGGGGTGGCATGGGGGCCAGTTGCAGGGCACCAGCTGGGTCCTCTGACTCCTCTTCTTACCCAGGCTCCGCACCCCTCGAGCCCTCTAATCGCCAGGCCTGAATTTGGAAGCTCGTCCTCCTCCCTGCTCAGCCTCTAGCTCAGAGCCGCCTTTAGGTGTGGGGTTTGCAGGCCGGACCGTCTATAGCATCTCCTGGGCCTGAGCAAGCGGCTCCTGCATCGCCATGGCCAGGCCTGAGCAAGCGGCTCCCGCGCCCGGCTGGCCCCTCTCGGCCGCTCAGGAGGCTGCTTTTCTCCCTCTCTGTGCCTGTGCCTTGCCACCCGGCAATGAGTAGATACCCAGGCCTGGCGCCTCTGCCACTCCTACGCCCAGCCCCTGGGGCCTTGCTGCCCGCTGCTCATGGTCAAAAGCTGCTTCCTGCCTGGGGCGAGCGTTCAGCCTCTCTTGTCCCTCCAATTAGGCCTGTACCCTCTGACTTTCGCAGGGTCGATAAGGCCGAGCAGAGGTGAATGGAGCGGCTCTGGAGAGCATCGGAGAGTTCGACAGCCTGATGAGCGGGAGGAGAGTCTGAAGCTCTGGTGCCTAAAACACCCGCAGACGGTAAGGGAGGTGCGAGAGGCCCAGCAGCTCCCAAGCACTCCTGTTTAAAGAAAGGGATCCAGAAACTATTTAATGTATGGGGGTGAGGGGTCATGCCCCTCCCCGCCCTCAAGAGTCGCCCCCTGGCTCTGTGCTCAGGGCCACATATTTTCTTTTTTTTTTTTCTGGTTTGTTATGTTTTCTGGCCAATTTCTTTTTTTTCCCCCAAATTTTATTACACCACTTTTAGACATACAATTTCAAGATGCTCATGTAGAGTTTTGGTTCTACAGTGTTCCAACACCCATCCCTCCACCCAAACCCATCTCCCATCACCAGTGTCCCCAGCTCCCTCCCCCTCCCACACCTCAACTACTTGGCGGTTCTGTATGTCTTTTTTTTCTCCTCTCTATCTCTCCCTCCGCCAAACTTTCCTGCACATCGTAGAATGCAGTACATTAAAGGACATAACTGTTTCCACTATTTTGATGGACCATGGCGGCCGCCGCCATGCGACCTGGGCTCGAACTGGTTTTGCTCTGTTAATCTGGTCGGAGGTAGATCCCAGCGTCCAGACAGCAAAGGTGGTGGCTAGTGTGGTGGGTGAGTCTCATCTGGCTGCTTCCCGGGACCCCCAGAGGTGATGGGCCCACTCCCAAAGCCCATCTGTCCCTCCTGGGAGCCCCATGGTCAGCTGAGCCTGGGGAAAGCGGAGTTCCAGGTTCCCCAGCCGTGTTTGAGACTGCATGCTATGGCTGGTCGCCCCAGGGCAGCTCCTGGGCGGGGCCACCAGGCTCAACAAAATGGAGTGCTGAAGGCGGTGCCTGGAGGTGGCGCTGTCTGCCTCAGTGCCGGCCCACCAGTCGGTGCAGGCAGAGCCTGGGCTGAGAGCAGGGCTGCGGGACCGGAGGCACCTGTGTGGGCGGGAAGGGCCCCAGGGAGCCCCCTGGCTTGCAGCAGGCGCTGAGGGCGTAAAGGGAAGATGGGAGGTTAATAGGGAAGCAGCCGCCTCTGAGAGAACAATTAGGCCTGTTCAGGGGCTTCCGATTAGATTAATGACTGCAGCGGGATGGAGTCCACAGTTTCCAGGAAAGAAGCATGACTCAGAGGAATCTTTTTAGTGGTCGGATCTTGGTCCGCTGCTGCTGACTTTTTCCCCCTTCCCGGTAATTGAGAGAAAATCACCACTCACCCGCCTTCCCACCAAGCCTCTCGAAGCCCTGAGCCCGCTCTTTGCTGGGAAATCTCAGATTTTCTTCACTCCCACAGGCCCTGCCCGCCTTTCCCCTCACTCACTCCACCAGGTCTGGGGCTTGGTGCTGGCAGAGGGTGTTTTCTCAGTGTTGACTCTACGCTGGCACAGCTCATGCTACCAAGTAGCCTTACAGATTGATAGCACAGCTCAGGAGATCACGAGGAGTTCAGCAAAATGGTCTAAGGAGACTGGAGGCCCAGTGCCCTGGGGATGGCCTGGCTGCCAGGGGACACATACAGGAGACCCAGATCTGGTCCTGCTGCGGCCCCCTGAGCACTGAGCCAGGAACAGTCCCTGAGTACTCCTGGCTGTGGCAAAGGAAGGAAAAACAGAAGGAAGAGAGAGAGAGACAGAGAACAGAAACAGAAAGAAGGAAGGGAGGGAGGGAGGGAGAGAGGGAGGGAGGAAGGAAGGCAGAAAGGAATGAGGGAAGGATGAAGAAAGGGAGGAAAGAGGGAGGGAAGGAAGGCGAAAAGGAAAGAGGGAAGGAGGAAGGAAGGGAGGAAAGAGGGAGGTAAGGAAGGAAGGCAGAAAGGAATGAGGGAAGAAGGAGGAAGGAAGGGAGGAAAGAGGGAGGTAAGGAAGGAAGGCAGAAAGGAATGAGGGAAGAAGGAGGAAGGAAGGGAGGAAAGAGGGAGGGAAGAAGGAAGGAAGGCGGAAAGGAATGAGGGAGGAAGGAGGAAGGAGGAAGGAAGGGAGGAAAGAAGGAAGGAAGGAGGACAGGCAGAGGAGAGACCAGACTAGGCACCCCCAATCCAACAACTCGACTTCCGCATTGAGAGTTTTTGCAAGACCCAGGGACCTCCCCTGAATACTCATCCCTGAGAGCCCCTGGGAGCCTGAAGAGATAAAACTGTAACACCCCCAGCCCCGCCATGACCTCCTGGGTCACCTTTGTGGCCACTATCAGCCAGCTCTGAGCTTCTCAGGCAGAGGTTTGGTCCCATCCTTTTATAGTCTCAAGAACAGGCACCAGAGTCCCACATGGGCACATGTCTGACCCTGATAAACTCATCTTGGTTATCTGGCCAGGGCTGGGCCTGGTTTAGGTGCGGAAGATGAATCCATCTCAGACCTCTGTCTGGGGCCAGAGCGACAGCACCGCTGGGGGAACCTGGTTCTGCCACTGTGCGGATTCCGTCCCCAGCCCCAGAGATGGTCCCCAGAATCCTGGCAGGAGTGATCCTGAGCTGGGCAAGAGTCAGCCCTGACAGCTGCTGAGTGTGTCCAACAGCCCCCAACCCCGTCTTCGCCTTCCCCCCAAACCCAGACTCTAGCGTCCTGCATTCCAAACTGTCAGGTTTTTCTAGATCACTAGATCACTAGACATCCCGTTGTTCATCGATTTCCTCGAGCGGGCGCCAGTAACATTTCTGGTTGTTTCAGGAATACGAAGAGCCTCAAACCGTTCATTCAAGGTCCTGACGAAGAAGTCTGACCATCTGTAGGTGGGCGGCCACATGATCTTTGGACGTCCCGTGGAATCCAGTCGGTAACAGCTCTAGTTCAGCAGCCATCTCCAAATGGCATTACATGTCCAGCCCATCTGATTTTCGATAACTTGGCAAATGAGACAGCATCCCTGACTCTGGAACAGCGACGGAGGTCGGAACTCCGGATTCCTTCTCTCACTTCAGTGAGGCGTGATATTCCAAGCATAGCTCTTTTGATACCTCTTTGGGAGACCCGAATAGCATTCTCATCCTGCTTTCATAGGGCCCAGGTCTCTGAGGCGTATGTTAATGCAGAGAGAATGGTGGAGTCGAAGAGATATGCCTGGAGCCAGAGGTTCTTTGTCCTTTTAGCTATTTCTTCAATGCTCTTGAAGGCAATCCATGCCACTCTCTTCCTCCTGCGCAGGTCAGGTTTTAGGTCATTCATCATGTTGACTTCTCGACCTAGGTACACATAACTGCTGCATTCAGAGATGTTTGTTCCATTGAGAGTGAATGGGGCCTCTAGAACTAGTTCATTTTTCATGAACATAGTTTTGTTGAGATTCAGCTGTAGACCTATCTTTCCACATTCTCGGTCAAAGTCAGCCAGCATTTGTGCCTCTTGGCTAATGTTTGGTGTTATTAGAACTATGTCATCAGCAAAGCGGAGGTGGTGTAGTTGCTGGCCGTCTATCTTCACTCCCATTCCTTCCCATTCTAATTGTCACATGATGTTCTCGAGGGTGGTGCTGAAGAGTTTTGGTGAAATGGTATCACGCTGCCGAACCCCTCTTTTGACATTGATGATCACTTCCTTGTAGAATGGTGAGATCCTGTTGATGAATCCGTAATAGAGCTCACGAAAGATCTTGATGTATTAGGTTTGAACACCCTGTTTGGCTAGGGCTTTGATAACCATTTGGGTCTCCACAGAATCAAAGGCTTTCTTTAAATCAATGAATGTGAGACAGAGCGGCATCTTGAACTCCCTACAAACCTCAATGAGCTTGGTTACCGTGTGGATATGGTCAATTGTGCTGAATCCTTTTCAGAAGCCAGCCTGCTCGCATGGTTGTCCTTCATCTAATGTTCTGCCAATCCTGTTCAGGATGACTCAAGTGAACAGTTTGTATATGACGGACAACAGGCAGATGGGTGATAGTTGCCAATGTCGTGAATGTCTCCCTTCTTGAACAGTAGAACTGTCCTGCTGGTTTTCCAATGGGAGGGCACCTTGCATTCAGACAGGTAGCGTGTGAAGAGCCAAGCCAGTGTATTGATGAGTACTGATGACACATTCTTCAGGAGTTCGGGTATGACTTTGTCTGGGCCTGGTGCTGTTCCTTTCTTTACTGACAAAATGGCATGTCGGATTTCAGAAGGGAGAACATTGGGAACAACATATCCATCCTGTGGAATTTGGTATGTGGGCAGGTGGACATGGCTATCAAAGGGATCTGAGTAGAAGTCATGGATAATCTTCTCCATTGCCTTTCTGGAAGATGTGATAGATCCATCAGGCGTCAAAGGGCAGTCATCTTGGTCTTGTAGTTGGCGAAGAGTTGCAGGACACCTAAAAGCCTAGGCCTCTGCATCTGCCCTGGATTGCCTCCTGCAGATCATTTCATAGATAGGGGGTAGTCTGAATTTGGCAGTCTTATCTGACCATGTATTCTGTATTGGCTGGTATAAATATTCTCTCATGCTACCACAATCATCGTGGGACTAGCTAGATCTTACCAGCATATTTGCCTGGCCATGTTGGATCTCTAAGTAATTAGACCAGAGAGAAATGCTATTTGCCTCCAAGCAAGCAAGCATGGCTCCCTGATAACTCAAAGGCAACTAAAATACAAAACTACCGTGACGTAGACGAGACTCTTGTGAAGGCTTGGAGAAATATTTAACTGGCATTAGTATTAGTCTTTGGTACAGAGACATGCCATCTCAGAAACCCCCTTCTCTACCCTATAAAGCCAATTCCAGGCAGATCTTGGCTCAAGATATTAGGTGAGGTGCTGGGAGAAATTACCTGAGGGCATTTGATCCTTCCTGCCAGGGGAAGTTACATTTAGCTTATAGCTTCTCCCAGCTCTGCTAGGAGGCTTTTAATTAGCTCTGGGTCCTTGTAAACAACCAGATGGTCTTCTGAAGTTGCTACATTTCTATAAAGCTATTTTCCTGTTTTCATCTCTAGATAGCCCAGCCCAGAATGGGCTGGGATGGGGAGTTTGGGGGATTCCTAGCTATAAGATAAGCTGCAAGAAGAAAGAAGCTCTCTCTCTCTCTCTTTTTTTCCCCTTTTTGCCATTTCGGCTTCCCTTGGTGTTTTGCTTCTCCGTCCTCTCCATTCTCTGTTGGGCCTCAACACATGGTGGAGCCATCTTGGCCTACACCTGGCTGGGGCCTAGCTGGGAACCCAGAGTCCCGAGGTTTTCCCTGCTCTTGGATTGTATATTGGAACCTGTGATAGTAAAGCCCTTTTAAAACTGCATCGGATTCCTGAGTCTTCATCCATTCCCTGCCGGCTCGGAGGTAGAAGGGAACTTGCTTCCCGACACTGTCAGGGACCCCGCGGCGGCTCCCTGACATCTGGCGTCCCTGGGTGGGCACCCCTGCATCTGGAGGTCCCACCTAGATGTTGAAGAACTTTTCCTGAAGCTGAGAGCAGCATTTAAACCATGAGTTAAAATGGGTTACTTCCCAGAGGTTTTTTCTTTGTTCTGGCTTCACCTGTTTATTCAGGTGCTAGTAAAAGTGGTGACTTTTGTAACTCCTGCTTTTCTTTCAGAGAGTCATGAAATTAAATCCAGCAAACAGGTTTCGTTTTGCTTCAGCCTTCTGGAACTGTGAGTTCCCATGAATGATCTTGGTGGACATGATGAACTCAGATAGTCTCTCACCCTGTTCATTCCATTCTAGGCCATGGGTCCCAATGTGGAGTTCTTCAGCCAATCTTCTAAGTCCTATCTTGGCATTAAAATCACCGACTGATCTTGTAGAATGTGTGATCTTTTTTTATAGAACTCCTCCAGTTCCATGTAGAATTTCTCAATTTCACCTTCCTTGTATGTGGATGTTAGTGCGTAGACAACGAAGATAGAAATTGCTGGCAGTGGGCCACATCTCTTCAAGTGTAATCGTCCAATATGGTTTGTTAGGCATTCAAATGAATCAAATGTTCATGGCCATGTTCGTGTTGACAAGGACACTGATGCCACTGACGCCTCTTTCATCACATGTTCCTAGGAAGAGTTCTTCTCCAGTGTCAAAAACGGCATGATGTGATTGATGCCTCCTTGTCTCAGTCAGACCAATGATGTCATACTTGATCTTTTGCGCTTGCACCATCAGGTACTCAATATATGCTTCCGATGCCAGCATACGTGCACTGAAAGTACAGACAGTCATTTTAGTCCTTCGTTTTGGCAGCCTAGTTCGGCCCTGAAATTTTATCAGGTACTCCTTGTTCGTCCTTCTTAGTGCTGCTGTATTAGGGGGTTCTTTCAGGGTCAGGAAGGTACACATTTTTATTACTGGTTTGGCATATTGAATACGCATCGGACAGCTTGCCAGGCACTGCCATGCGGATGGTATATTCTCAGTAACTTGCAGGGTTCTCTGAGAGGGGTGTGGAAGTGAATCAGCGTGGCCACAGAGTGGCCACAATGGGGGCGCACAATGGGGAAAGCTGGTATCTGCTCTGCCTGGGGTTTTTCTATTAACTTTTCTTCCTAGGTTGTGGGCTACACTTGGCAGTGTTCAGGGGTGACTCCTGGCTCAGTAGTGCTCTGGTTCTGTGTCATGCGGGGCTCCTGCATGCGGGGCCATCTTTGTGGCCTCCCTCTGACATTCTGAGGCCTGGCTCCTAGGCCGGGCCCACTCCACAGACCGGGTGCGCAACTGAAAGTCCTAACAAGCAGGTTCCTGAGTCCGCCTAGGCCCTTGGGGTCCTGCTAGCCTAGTGGTGCTCAAACCGTGCTCCTGGGCACCCAGGGGTTCCACCACGGAAACTTCGGAGACCATTGGGAGGAGCCCTGGGCGGACTGTGGGCCCCCTCACTGACACCCCTGCAATTAGGGCAGCTTCTCCACCCACTAGGTCACCCCCAAATATCAAAATATGCCTCGCGGTGAGTATTTTGAGTGAATAAGCTGGTGCCAGAAATGGGGCAGGGGGTGCGACTCAGTGGCGCACTCTGGCACCGGGCGACCCCCTGAGAGCAACAGTGTCTCCCCAGGAAAAGAAGGAGAGGAAGGTTGGTCCTCCAGGCCTATGGAGACACGCGGGGCCCTCCCTCCAGCCACCCGCGGGCCCACACCCGAGGCTCGCTGACAGGTGGCACACGCAGGGTTTCTTCTCCTGAGAGGCGGAAATGTTTCCTGCTCCAGTGCTGGGCTGGGTGCTGGTTGTCTCGTACCTGCAGAGGCGCGGCACATCTACGAGCTCTTCCTCTGTATCCTCGCAGGTGAGCAAGACAGGATGGCTCTCTCTCGTCTGGGCGGGCCCCACCATTGCTGAAGGCCGGCCTTGGCGTCACCGCCTCTGTTCAGGCGCACAGCAGGACCTGGGGCCTCTTACCACCAGGCTGCGCACGACCCCAACCCCACCAACACCACAAGTGCTGTCCAGGCCATGGGCCACCTTCTCGCCACCCCATTCCCCTGCTCCTCTCCCCAGGCCTTGTGTCCTCTTTCCCTCATCACCTGTGGAAAGCTGGGCCTAATCCGTCTGCGTCTGGCCTCTTACCCCTCTCTGCTGACCTTGTCCTCTACCAGAATGTGAGCTGGCTGAGGACTGAGCCCTCGGCATGGGAAGCTGTGCATGGCACATAACGCAGACTCAGTCAAGTCTCCGTGTCTGAGGGAAAGAGACAGTAGAGCGGGAAGAGCACTTGTCTTGTGTGCAGCCAACCCAGGTTTGATTCGTGGCACTCCATAGGGTCCTCTGAGCACTGCCAGGAGTGAGCCCTGAGCACACAGCCAGGAGTAAGCCCTGAGCAGCACTGGGTCTGGACCCAAAACAAAACTGAATTAAAAATAAACAAAAAAGGGCAAAACAAATCATGCCCTGAGCAGCTCACACTGGTTTCCCACCTGAAGTCCTTCTGTCCCTTGGATTTGCTGTCCGTGTTCACATTTTCTGCAGCCAACATGAATAACTGAAGCCTGGAGGAGCACAAAGAGATGGGTCCTTTCTTCCAGGACAGGAGGGGCCGGAGTGATAACACAGTGGGACGGCATTTGCCTTTCATACGGCCAACCTGGGTTCGATACCCGGCATCCCATATGGTGGTCCCCTGAGCACTACGAAGTAATTCCTGAGTGCAGAGCCAGGAGTATAACCCTTGAGCATTTCCAGGTGTGACCCAAACAAAATAAAACAAAACAAACACAAAAAGGACAGGCTTCAGGAGACCCAGAGCTGTGCTGGAAGGTCCCAGAAAAAGAGGGCACCTTGACCCGACCCAGCCTTCCTGAATCTGAGAGACACCAGGTGTGTCCTGGACTGAGGGGGTGACTGAACAGCAATGCAGGAATGAAAACAGAGCCCCAAGAGACTGCCCTATAGCCCAGAACACACACACACATACCCCTCAGACACTGCCCCCCTACACCACATACATCCCACATGGACACACACCCCACACAGACACACACACCACACAGAGACAAACTCCCACACACCACACACAGACACATACACCACATACACTCCACACAGACATACACCACATACACGCCACACAGATACACACCACACACAGACATACAACCCCACACACCACACACAACACATATACCCCACATAGACACACCCCATATAGACACAGCACCACACATAGACATACAACCCACACACCACACACAGACACATACACCCACACAGACACACCCCCATACAGACACGCCACCACACTCAGACACACACTCTACAAACATCTCACACAGACACACATACCCCACAAACATCTCACATATAAACACACCCCAAACACATCTCACAAAGACACACCTCACACATTAACAGAGACATACACACCCCCCACAAACACTTCACACAGATACACTGACTCCACCACACAGAGACACACCACACACAGATACACACAGGGACACATCCCACAATACCTTACGTGGGAGAACCACATTTGGCTGTGCTCAGGACTTACTCCTGGCTCTGCTCAGGGTCACCCCTGGCAGGGCTCGGGGACCATATGCAATGTGAGGTTGAACCCCCTTAGCCCTCTGAGGTGCTGGTCTGTGGACACGTGACATGCCCTGCCCCTGCCCGCTGCTTTTCCGAGACACCACGGCTGCCCGGGCTGTGACTGAGTCTGGAACACGGAGGAAGCATCTTGGTGCGGGGCAGCCTCTGACCTGCAGAACCCCCTTCTCTGGTCCCCTGAGACAGTCCCCGAGTCCCCAAGGGAGGCAGTTCTGGGTGGGCTCCCAGCATGTAAAGTGATGATGGTAGGAACTCAAGCCCGCCTTGGTCCAGCTTTCCAAGGGAAGTTCTCAGATGTGCGTTATCGGGCTCATGGAATATAGACCTAGGGAAGAGAAAGCCTTTGATTCTGTTGAGACCGAAGCAGTCATCGAAGCCCTAGCCAAAAAGGGTGTTCAAACCCAATACATCAAGATCCTTCGTGAGCTGTACTGCAAATTCACCACCAGGATCTCACCATTCTACAAAGAAGTGATCATTGATGTCAAAAGAGGGGTTTGACAGGGTGATACCATTTCACCAAAACTCTTCAGCGCCACCCTGGAGAACATCATCCAACAATTAGAATGGGAAGGAATGGGAGTGAAGATAGATGGTCGGCAACTACACCACCTCTGCTTCGCTGATGACATCGTTCTAATAACACCAAACATTAGCCAAGAGGCACAAATGCTGGCTGACTTTGACTGAGAATGTGGAAAGATAGGTCTACAGCTGAATCTAAAGAAAACAATGTTCATGAAAAATGAACTAGTTCTAGAGGCCCCATTCACTCTCAATGGAACAAATATCTCTGAATGCAGCAGTTATGTGTACCTACATCGAGAAGTCAACATGATGAACGACCTAAAACCTGAGCTGGGCAGGAGGAAGAGAGCGGCATGGAATGCCTTCAAGAGCATTGAAGAAATAGCTAAAAGGACAAAGAACCTCCAGCTCCGGGCACATCTCTTTGACTCCGCTGGTCTCCCTGCATTAACATACGCCTCAGAGACCTGGACCCTATGAAAGCAGGATGAGAATGCTATTCAGGTCTCCCAGAGAGGAATCAAAAGAGCTATGCTTGGAATATCACACCTCACTCAAGTGAGAGAAGGAATCCGGAGTTCCGACCTCCGTCGCTGTTCCAGAGTCAGGGATGCTGTCTCATTTCCAAGTTATCGAAAATCAGATGGGCTGGACATGTAATGTGATTTGCAGATGACCGCTGGACTAGAGCTGTTACCGACTGGATTCCACGGGACCTCCAAAGATCATGTGGCCGCCCACCTACAGATGGTCAGACTTCTTCGTTAAGACCTTGAATGAACGGTTTGAGGCTCTTCGTATTCCTGAATCAACCAGATGCCATTGGGCTACATTGGCACGTGATAGGATGAAATGGAAATGTTACTGGTGCCCGCTCAAGCAAATCGATGAGTAATGGGATTCAAGTGATCAAGTGATCAAAGCCTGGTGATGGCAGACCCCGACAGTAAATCACCTCAGGCCTTAGCTCAGGTAAACCTGCTCGGAAAAAGACTGCGGCAGGCATGGGCTTCCCCACTCACCCCCACCTCCTACCCCCCACCCACATTCCCTACCCCCATCCACACCCACACTGGGGAGAGAGAGAACAGGACCCTTGGGTGCTTGACAGCCCCTGACCACAGAGCCCCGGAAATATGGGTTGTCCTGTACAGAAGCTCATGGAGTTCCAGTACAAAACCGGGGCTTTCTCGGCTCAGGAAAAACTACATTCCCAGGCCAAAACAGAGCATTCCTAGTTTGGATTCTGGAGACATTTAACAGCCCTCCTGCTGATGCCATCATCTGTACGAGAGCGACACTTAGTGGACACTGGTGGTATTGCCTCACCAGGAGCGGCTCCCAGGAGCGCGCCTTCCTTCCCTGGGAGGCAAGTATTGTCGGCTTTTAGTAGCACTGAGCCTGAAGTTAAGGGAGTACTTTCCTCTTCACAGCCCGTCCTGACCGCGGACTGTGCACATTCCTCTCAATGCAGTTTCGCTAGGAAGAAACACTTCCTCTGGGCCTGCTTTCATGGGACCAACCCACTTCCCTGAATCAGACGTGGCTGTGTCCACTTTGTTTAGCAGGGCATTGCTCTGGGACCTCTGTGTGTGTCCCCTAGTGTGTGAGTTTGGTTTGTTCCTATGTGAGTGTGTTTACTGAAAACTAAACGATAGATGAGGACTCCTGGTGGCTCTGGAAAGGTCAGTGAACACTAGAGCTGGTTCTCGCGCGACCTCCTACGGCTAAAGCTCAGGAGCTGCTGTCCCGTGGGAAGGGCTGGGATCTCACCTCCCCTGCGGTGCCATGGCCCACCTTTCCGTTGACACATGCTCTCTGGGCCCTGGAGGAACTGTATGCATGTTCTGCACCAGGAACATAATTGCCATAACAGTAAACCTTGTACAGTAAACCTCCATGGTAACCTTGTATGGTACAAAGTCTTTCATCTTACCAGTAAAATCTGTGTCATTATTTCTGACTTAATAGATGCAGAAACTGGGGTGTTGCTCTCCTCCTGCGAGAGATCAAAGAACCAAATCAAGACCATACTACTGGCATGCAGCTGGCATGCAATTGGTGCTGCTCAGAAAGGCAGTGAGATGAGCCCTCCATCAGCTGTCTCCAGGGGACAGTGGAAAGACAGTTCCTTGGATAGAAACTACCCAAGTTTGAGGGGCCAGAGAGGTAGTACAATGGGTAGGGTACTGACTTGCCTTACATGAGGCTGACATGTGTCCAGCCTGGCAACACATATTGGTTCCATTCCACCCCATATGGTTTTCCCATCCAATATGGTTCAATTCCTGGCATCCCATATGGCCCTTTGAGCAACACCAGGAGTAATTCCTGAGTGCAGAGCAAGGAATAACCCCTGAGCACTGCTGAGTGTGGCCCCAAAAACAAAATAATAATAATGAATACATTTTCTTAAATAACTTTTGAGTCATAGGGTTGAGTTTCAGTTAGGCAGACGTGCGTTCTGCCTAGCCAGACAACAGTTCCTTCTTGGTTCAGGGGATATGCCGCCCATAAAGTCCTAGACGGTTTCTGGGTCTTTATTTTCTGATGCTCATAACGAATTCAAGGTGAAAAATACTGATTCTCGTTAAGAAATGGGCAGCCTACTCTTGATGGGCCTATTTCCTAGGGGTGGGGGTTCTGGGCCGTGAGGAAGAGGAAGTCTTGCCTTTTGCAGCAGCATGGGCAGAACTGGAAGGTGTCAGGTTAAGTGAACCATCGGGAGAAAGATGCCGGGTGAGCCCACTCATGTGAGATGCAAAGGAGCAAAGGTAGGAAACAAGCGAGGCAGAGCGGAGCAGACTTGGGCTTCGAGGCAGACAGGCCCGGGCTCTAGGAGGAAGCTGTGGACGCAGCAAAGGGGTGCTGTGGTCTGCTGGTGCCTGTAGAAATAGCCAGTGGATTAAGGCAAGTGTTTTGAAAGGAAGTGAAATCGTATCCCTAGGATGCATGCAGTCATACAGACCAACAGTACCTCGATTAAAAAGATAAATGCAAAGAGTTTACTTACTGGGAGGGGCAGGACGAAAGAAAAGGAGCAGAGTGGTCCAAGAGATGAATGACAGGTGACAGTGAGCTATGGAAGGGCAGCCGATTTGAACCTTGGTCTGGGTGGAGAGTATAGTGTAATGCTAGAACATTCGCACGTGTGAGACCCTAGGTTCTGTCCTTGGCATAGAAGGAAGGAAGGTAGGTAGGTAGGTAGGTAGGTAGGTAGGTGATAAGTAGGTAGGTAGGGAGGGAGGGAGGGAGGAAGGGAGGGAGGGATGGAAGGAGGGAGGGATGAAGGGAAGGAAGGAAGGGAGGGAGGGAAGGAAGGAAGGAAGGAAGGGAGGGAGGGAGGGAGGGAGGGAGGGAGAGAGGGAGGAAGGGAAGAGAAGGAAGGGAAGGGGAAGAGAAGGAAGGGAAGGAAGGGAAGAAAGGAAGGGAAGAAAGGGAGGGAGAGAGGGAGGAAGGGAAGAGAAGGAAGGAAGGGAAGAGAAGGAAGGGAAGAAAGGGAGGAAGGGAAGAAAGGGAGGGAGAGAGGAAGGGAGGAAGGGAGGAAGGAAGGGAGGGAGGGTGGAAGGGAAGAAAGGGAGGAAGGAGGGAGGGATGGAAGGAGGGAGGGAGGAAGAAAGGGAGGCAAGAAGGAAGGAAGAAGGAAGGAAGGAAGGAAAGAAGGAAGGGAGGGAAGGAAGGAAGGGAAGGAAGGAGGGAAGGGAAGGAAGGGAGGAAGGGCAGAAAGGAGGGAAGGAGGGAGGGAGGAAGGAAGGAGGGAGGAAGGAAGGGAGGGAAGGAAGGAGGGAAGGGAAGGGAGGGAAGGGAAGAAAGGGAGGGCAGGAGGGAGGGGGGGAAGGAAGGGAGGAAAGAAGGAAGGGAGGAAAGGAAGGAAGAAAAAGGAAGGAAGGAAGAAGAGAGGGAAGGAGGGAAAGAGGAAGAAACTTACTCATCTGCATATACTTAATAGCTTACATTTTTCTTATACTGAGAGCAGCAAAATAAGCAACAGATTTGGAGAGAGAGAGAGAGAGAGAGAGAGAGAGAGAGAGAGAGAGAGAGAGTCATGTAATAGACACAGAGTTTGCCATCAGGCCTGGATTCCAGAGGTGAGTTTGGACAGTTACGTCTCACACTCTCTGAACTCCAAGTTCTGCTTTACTAACACACAGGCGTGCACCTGTGGCCTGGGCCTGCGGCTCAGTGGGGGTGGGAGGGGGCTGCTGGCCCTGTATGTGTAACACCTCGAGTTTGATCCCAGCGTAGCCCTCCATGCCGGCGCAGTCCCAGATGGCGGGTGTTCATGGTCCCCATGCTCCACAAACCAGTGTGTGAGCCCCACAAGCGACAAGGCAGCAAGCGTGTGTGATCTCCACACACACAGGGTGGGAGGGAGCTCCACCTGCAGTGCTCGGGGGCCATACATGGGTGTCAGCAATGGAACTGGGGGTAAGCTGGTGTGAGGCAGCGACTTACTCCCTGCCCTGCCCTCCAGCCCTGTCTAGATGGATTTAATAGTAAGCCCGTCCCTGCTCCCTGCTCCCTGGCCCTGGGCTCAAAGTTCTCCCCAGCTTGCTCCCTCCGGACAGTATGGGCAGACCCTCACCACCTCAGCAGTGACCAGTGAGTGGAGCAGGTGCTTACTTGGACTGTGACCCTATGCTTCCAACGCACATGCCTTAATCCACTGGCTATTTCTACAGGCCAGCGTGTGTTTACTTGGAGGCAGGTTCAGAGACCTTCTGACCTCCTAAGAGCTTCCACCTACAGCCATATGGAGACGCCCCTACTCAGAGCTGCTGTGTCTGGTCTGGGTCTTCCTTGCTCCATGCCTGGTCTCTGAGGTCTTCCCCAAGGGGTCTTGTCACCCTGAGGCAGCGGGAGGAGGAGAAAGAGATTAAGCACGGGGAGTTCTTCCGGGTAACAAGGACGCTTTCTCTCAGGACTGAGCCAATAATAGCTGCTTACATAGGCGCTTCCTTCTCTGACTGACCGAGGCTGCAGAGGCTGAGTGTGTCATCAGCCATGTGAGTCACCACTGCTGGGGCGATATCTGGGCCACCGGCCAGCCCCTCTGCCCCAGCTCTGGGCCCTGTCTTTAGGCTGAGCCACACCCCAGTCTTCCCAGCTGGGGCTGTCCAGCTTCTCGTTTTTTTAATTTTGTTAATTACTTGTACTGAATCACCTTTGATACAGTTAGAAGGCTGCTCGTGATTAGGTTTCAGTCATAGTGTTCTGACACCCACCCCTCCACCCCTGTACATTTTCCACCACCAATATCCCAAGTTTCCTTCCTGCGTCCCTCACAGCCTGTCTCCGCGATAGACACTTGGCCTCTCTCTCCCTCTCTCTCTCTCTCTCTCTCTCTCTCTCTCTCTCTCTCTCTCTCTCTCTCTCCCTCTCTCTCTCCTCTCTCTCCCCCCCCCCCACTGGGCGTTCTGGGTCTGCAGTTCAGACTCTGAGAGGTTGTCCTGTCCGTTCCCTTATCTGCTCTCAGCAGCAGTTCTTACCCAGAGTGACCACTTACCACTGTCCTTGTCATAGTGCTCCTTCCCTGTCCCAACTGTCCTTCCCCAAGCAGCTGAAGCAGGCTTCCAGCCCTTGCCCCAAACTTCTAGCCCTTGTTTCTACTGTCCTTGGCTCCACAGTGGAAGACTATGCAGCTGTTAGGAAAAATGAAGTCATGAAATTCATTTGTAAATGGCTTCTCACTCTTGACGCTAACAACCCTGGTCTGGCCATGAGCTCCCTGACCCTGAAACCAGCTTTGCCTGCACTGTTTACCACTGTGCGGGGCTTCTCAAGCCGTCGCTGAGTCACTAGCCAGATCTGAGTCCCAGTCCTGTTTGCCCACTTGCTAGTCATACAGTCTTAGCCAGAACCCCACAGCACTCTGACTGAGCGATGGGAGTGAGCATGCCCTGACTAACTCCCAGGACAGTGAGGCAACCAGCAGCGGGACTGCTACTTGTCTGACTTGTCACCACAGACTCTGACCCCCACAAGATGACATAATTTCTGCACTGACAAGCAACCTAGTCTCCGTCTTCATTCCTTTTCTTTGGGCTCTAATCTCTACCTCCAGACCATTTTGGACAGCCCCTGCAGCTTGATAGCGTCTGTTTAGGTCACAGGGCTATGATTGCAACAGATCAACCTTATGACATATTCCATTTTTTTTGTTCCTTTGGTCACATCTGGCGATGCTCAGGGGTTACTCTTGACTCTGCACTCAGGAATAACTCCATGGGATGCCAGGGATTGAACCCAGGTCAACCATATGCAAGGTCCCATATTCCACGTATTTTGTTTGTTGGTTTGGTTTGATTTGATTTGGTTTGGGTTGGGTTGGGTTGGGTTGCAGGCAGATGAGAGGGGACCCATAACGCACATTTGGGAAATAGTAAAACTCATGAAGCGATTTCTAGCCCTGACGGAGCCCAGAGGCTTGAAGACCACACTATGGTCTTTAAAATACAAATCCCAAGCTCTTTGGTGAGGAAAACATGGAGACACCAACTGGATGCAGGAACCCAAGGCCCCATCCAGAGAAGCTCAGAGCCCTCGACCAAGGAGAAGCCAGAGAAGAGCCTTCGAAGATGAGAGACCATCAACAGTGGGCTGAGACCATGGGGCCAGCAGCAGTGCGAGGCTTTCCTGTGACCAGGCCCAGTTTAACTTCCTTAGAGCAAGACTCCAGAAAAGCCCATTGGGAAGAAGTGTATATAAAAGATGCTTTGAAAGCAACCTGGGGGTTGCTCACTGTGTCTCAAGAGAACACGTGTCTCAGCGGCTGCCTGTTTCTCTGCGTGGCTGTTCCCACCCTGGAGAAGGCTGTGTTCTCTCTCTTGAGCACACGTTTCTCCTGTTCTCTCCCCTCACATTTTTCTAAATAAGCTTCAATAAAAAAACTTTCTTGCTTCACAGTTTCGTCTCTTCCTAAAATTCTTTTCTGTGTGGGAAGAGGCGACACACCCACAACATCTGTGCCAATGTTGGGGCTGACCTGCCCGGCCAGGTCCTTCGCCCGCTGGTGAGAGATGGCTTGAGCAGAGACAAAAACTCTTTCCTCTAGTTTACCTCCTTCGCTTCTCCCTGCTTACTGAGCCACCAGTAACATTTTGCTTTCATTTTTTGTGTTCGTTTATTTTGCGCCACTCCCAGGGGTGTTTGGGGTGACTTCGATGTGCAGTGCATGGAGGGCTCTGCAGTGCTGGGGATCAAACCAGAGCTGACTAATATAGTTCCTCTGGGCCCACATTTTACAGCTTTTCCTTATGAGTCAGGAAGTTGCTGAACGAGTTGTGAAAATTCACTACAGCAGTAAATTACAGAAGGAATGCACATTTCTAGAGTTTTTTTCTGTTTTGTTGACAGCAGGTAGGACTTTCTCCTGGCTTTGCACTCAGGAATCACTCCTGGCAGGGTTTGGGGACCCATACTGGGTCAGGGAATCAAACCCTGTCAGTTGAGTGCAAGGCAAGGGACCTGCCAGCTGAATTATTGACAGGTCCCAGGAGTGTGGGTTTCTTTTTCTGGGTCACACCTGGCAATGCTCATGAATTACTCCTGGTGGTGCTCAGGAGACCATATGGGATGCTGGGGATGGAACCCAGGTGGGTTGCATGCAAGGCAAATGCCCTACCTGCTGTGCTATTGCTCTGGCCCCTGGAATGCCGATTTCTAAAGAAAGCAAAGAGTTCACTAAAAAGTGAGTCCAGGTGATGTAGAACATGATTTCCTACTCTAGTTATGCAAATACAATTTTAATTAGCAGTGAGATACTTTCTTTTTCCCAAGACTCCCTCTAGCTGTTGGGGTGCAGGAAAAGATTTAGTCATTGGTTTTAGATAGCAGAGCCCTTTGGAAAGCGATGTAATGTCACCTAGTAAGGTTAACTTAAAAAGACATCTCTCTTTTGATTTAGTAATCCCTTGCCTGAGAGTGTACCCAATAGAAATCCAAAACATCAGGCTGGGGAGATAGTACAGTAGGTGCTTACTTTGGGTGCGACTGATCCGGGTTCTACCTCCAGAGACCTTATATGGTCCCCTGAGTTCACCAGGAATGATCCCTGAGCACAGAGCCAGAAATACACAAATATAAATAAATACACACACAGCAGATTGTGAAATTCATGCACCAAGCTATATAATAAATTATGGTGAAAGACAAAAATAAATTAATAACAAAACAAATGAAAAATAAGTCAAAGCAAATGGCCTTCAAAGAGGAGGCTGGCACACTGTTCCCTTCTCTGCCTTACCAACCTAGAACTGAACATTAAATACAGGCAAAAGATACACATGATAACCTCTAAATTTATGTATTACAATCCACATGTGTAAGAGAAGGAAGAAAGAAAGAGAGAGATTGAAAGTGAAAGAGAAAAGAGATAAAGAACCTGCGATAGAGGCAGGCTCGGGAGGGAGGAGGGAATCGGGAACATTGGTGGTAGGAAATGGGCACTGGTGGAGGGATGGTGCTGGAGCACTGTATGACCGAAACCCAAACATGAACATCTTTGTAACTGTATATCTCACGGTGGTATAATAAAATATTTTTTTTAAAAAAGAGGCTGGTGACTAGACAGTGACTTTTTCATCTGCCTAAAGCAAATATATATTTATTTGTCACTTGCCATAGAGTCAGGGTCTTCTCATTGTGAACATCTACCATGTTTTTTGAGTTCTGCCCCTCACTCTGCTTTTAGAATAAAAACTTATGTATTGTCTACAGTTTTCATTTTCAGCTGTAGTAAAGTAGATTAGAATTTAGATACCTGCTAAACAGTGTTAGCACAGGAAACTCATGTCTGAGGGCACAGCCAAAGGCGCCCAGGGGCTTACTCCTGTCTCTATGCTCAGGAATCACTCCTGGAGGGCCCAGGCGACCATATGGGGAGCCAGCTACAGAGCTTGAGTTGACTGCAGGCTAGGCAAGCACCTTACCCACTTTACCACTATTGCTCCAGCCCTGAAACTCATAGCTTTTAACGTTCTCTGCCACTATCCCACCCTTATTCTATCATCTTCTTGCCTCCACCCAGTAATCCTATTTTGAGAATATCTCCTTTACAAAGTCTTCCCAGAGTAGTCAACTTGGTTATTCCATCACCTGCCATGCAGGCAGAAAAACAGCGCCAAAGAGGGCATGAAATTGCTGAATCTTCCCAGGTAGACTGGTCGGGGCTGAGAACTATGGGAGCTCTCAGAATGGGGACAGGCCAACTCCCCTTTCTGCCTGAAGGCACAACAGCCCACAGCCACACTGACACCCTCTGATTTGGGAAGGACCCAGCTCCACATTGACATTCATCAAACTGCCAAGCCACCAAATCTAGAGCTCATATGTGGCTGTGTGACATCTCAGAATTCCACAGTACTGTCAGCCCAAAAGAATCACAACAAATCTGATGGGAATGTTGCAGAGAAGCCCCCCCCCCAAGCTCAGTGAGCCTAAACAGTAACACCGGAAGCTCAGCTAGCATCAACCAGCACAGCAGATCCTCAGATAATGACTTCAGTAACAGCATTGTCAGTTATAATATCACAGTGACTTATTGGTCTAAGATCTGATCACTCCACTCACCTTTGTGATGTAACAAATAGTACGAGTAAAGTTGAATGTGCCCACAAAATGTGCAGGTTGGAGTGGTGTGTGGTGTGGGGACAAATAAAGGGAAGGGAACAATGACAGTGGGATTGGTGTTGGAACATTTAATGCCAAAACAACGGTATTATGAACAACTTAGTAAATAATGACAGTATAATAAATTCCTATTCACAAAAACCTTGGTTCTAATACTCATCTGACAAGGGGTTAATATCCAGGATATATCAGGCACTGGTAGCACTCCACAAGAAAAAAACAGCCAACCCCATCAAAAAATGGGGAGAAGAAATGAACAGAAGCTTCCAAAAAGAAGAAATTCGAATGGCCAAAAGGCATATGAAAAAGTGTTCTTCATCTTTAATCATCAGGGAGATGCAAATCAAAACAACAATGAGGTACCATCTCACACCACAGAGACTGGCACACATCCAAAACAGCAAGAACAACCGGTGCTGGCGTGGATGTGGGGAAAAAAGGGACTCTCATCCACTGTTGGTGGGAGTGCCGACTGGTCCAGCCCTTTTGGGAAAACAATATGGGCATTCCTCCGAAAACTAGATATTGAGCTCCCATTTGATCCAGCAATAGCACTCCTGGGAATATACCCGAGAGACCAAAAACACATAGCAGAAACACTATCTGTACTTCTTTATTCATCTCTGCGCTATTCACTATAGCTAGAATCTGGAAACAACCTAAATGCCCGAGAACAGAGGACTGGCTAAAGAAACTGTGGTTCATCTACACTATGGAATACTATGCGGCTGTCAGAAAAGATGAAATTATGAAATTTACCTGCAAATGGATGGACATGGAGATTATCATGCTGAGTGAAATTAGTCAGAAGGAAAAGGAAAGATATAGAATGACTGCATTCATTAATAGGACATAAATAGATACCAGTGTTTTACTAAATATGGGAAATGGTAATGGCAGATTAAAACTCACCATTGAATATACACAGAGACTTAAGTGATAAACTCTAAATATCTGCAGGGCTAGCCACAATGTGTAAAATAAGAGGGAGAGAGATGCAGAGACAGAGAGAGACAGAGAGAGAAAGAGAGGAAACTGGGGTACCTGCTATTAAGGCGGCCTGTGGGGCGGGAGGGGGGGGGGTACATTGGTGGTGGAAATGGGGCACTGGTGGAGGGATGGGTGCTGGTATACTGTATTACCAAGAACCAATTATGAACACCTTTGTAATTGTATGTTTCATGGTGGTATAATAAAAAATTAAAAAAAAATAATACAATTGCACAAATAAAGGCTTCTAGTATTTAAAAAAAAAACCTTGGTTCTTCCAGAAACAATAATTCCTTCCTTGTATACTCACATCTGCCCAGCTTCCGCCACATTCTTCAAACCATACTTGGCATTAAGTAGACTGGGAAACAGACACACCTCAGCCCTGCGGTGATAGTGTGGGTGGTATCTGGAAGGTGTGACACTCCCTGCCCTGTGCATTTAGCCCACCCAGGCGAGCGCCTTCATGGAAAGAACACACAGGTCACATAGCAAGGACCAGAGAAGTGGAACTTCATGGAAAAAAAACATCATATGTGTGGACAGGAAGTGGTTAGGGGGTCTGTTGGGTCATCTGTTGGGTCACACCCTCCCTCCTGATCCTCGTCTGTCCAATATTCTGCACCAGAATGTTTAGGGTTGTGAGTGGGCGTGGGGTGGAGACTGGGAGTATCACATCCTTCTTTTCACAGTTTATCTTAGTGCACTTTGCTGACACAGTGTTGAGTGTGGGTGTAAGCGGAAATCAAGCATATCACTGGGGGTCTGGCCGAGGGGCACTGGGACAGAACTACCCAACTTCAAATTCCCTACCCTGCCAGGTGATTGGAAATGTCACATTACTGCATCTGGTTCCTTTGCAAAATGGGGTGACACTGTCTAATTCACAGTTGTTTTGAAACTTCAGTGAGGTAAATGTTCATAAATTTTTGCTAGGATGAGTCTGTCTGGATTATAACTGAAAAGGAGCCAGTGTCCAGCCACCACTGCCCTCCTGTCACCTCTGGCCGGCCTGCTCATCACTGCCCCAATCTGGGTGGGCTGGAAGTGAAACAGGGCATAACATCTGTGTAACATCTGCATCTGTGGCCTGGGCTGAGGCTCCCTCCCCAGCAGAGATCCTTCTCTCCAGAGGCAGCCAGAGGGGAACCAGGCTAAGGGGGAATCTTGAGCAAAAACCAATTCACACACGGGCAAGGCACAGTTGCTCTGAGTCAGGAAAACGGAGGAACAAAGGCGAGAACATCGCATCTAGCTTGAGGCTAAGTGAGTCTTGCCAGGAAGGATGAGCCTGAAGGCTGGGGAGAAGCTCCACCTCAAGGCTCTCTGAACTCGACGCTTCCTCCCTAAACCAGATCCGGAAGAAGTGTCAGCCCTCCCTTCCCAGACTCCTCACTAATTCCTGACTCAGTTCTCATTTTTCCTTGTTGTGGGAAACTGGGAATTCGATTCTCCCCCAGGGAGGACCCCTCACTCTGGCACTGTCTTATATCTCATGGAGTGAAAGAACTGGGGCTTAAGGGGACATCGACCCACACAGCTTGGGGATGAGTGTCTTTGTCCAAGGCTCTCTGGGGCTTCTAGGGCATATCTAGAACCCAATGATCTCTGTGGGTTAAGGGACAGAGTTGGCAAGATAACAGGGAGGGCTGGGGTCTGCGGTGATACAAGAGAAAGTCCAACACTGGAAGCGTGAAGCAAATATGCCAGTGGGGTGATGGAGTCAACATGCACCAGTGAGGTGATAGAGCCAACATGTGCCAGTGAGGTGATGGAGCCAATATGCGCCGGTGATGGAGCCAACATCCGCCAGTGGGGTGATGGAGCCAACAGGCATCCTTGCAGCTCCCATCTTTCTTTCTCCCTGCAGCCCTGCCTAACCTGCTCATTCTCACAAGCCCCGATGAAGCTAGAAAGGTCCCCAGCAGGATCCCTGGGTTTGCCTTGGCAGGAGGAGAGTTGAAGAAGAAATGAGGAGAAATGAGGAAGACCAGAAAGAAGCCAAGAGAAGGAAGACTAAGAGAGGAAGTGACCTTCTGGTTTCCCAGGCTCAGGCATGAACCTGGCTGCCTGGTCCACACACTCGTGTCCACTGGGTCCCTGCTTCCATCCCACCTGCCAGCCCCATCTGACCCAGAGGAGGGGTTCCCCCTCTGCCAGGGCTCTCATGCCTGCCCCAGAAGCCAGGGCTGTGATTCCTGAGCGGATGCATAGTCCAAACCCTGGAGTGGGGCTAAACCTGGCTGGTTGGGGGCACCCTTGTCTTGGAGAGCACTGGGCTGGAGGATGGATGCTGGGCCCCTGCTGCTGTCCTCCCACTGTGACCACTGAGATGGCCGAGGCTCCCAGACCAGCGTCTAGAAGGCAGGACATAGTGGGATTTGGTCCCTCTGCCACGTGGTCAATGAAAGTGGCTAAACCAAGCCCCACATCAAAGACAAACTCTTTCCTGGGACGAACGCAAATGCAAGACTCAGAGGAAGGTCTCAAAGGGTGTGCTTTGCACCTTTGAACAGTGAAAGACCGAAAGCAACAATTTCATGGCCCTGTGGCTTGTCGCTAAAAGGGTTCTCTAGCCTGACACAGGCTGGGCTTGAAATCAGCTTCTTCCACTTACAGCTCATTGGCCTGTGAGTGTCCTGGTTTGTGAGTCAGAAGGGACCTTGAATGACCCCCAAGCTTCCTCTGAGAGCAGTGAGTGTATACTGGGGAGAGGGGTGGTATAGGATGAGAACAGAGATGGCTAGAGGCCTCCACTGGCTTCACAGGATGTCACCCTGAAGACAGAAGCCATTGGGGAGGCAGGTGCAGGAGGAGCAGCTCTGCACTAGCACGAAGGGGAAGGGAGAATGGACGGAGCACTCTGTCCCGAGCACTTCACCGAGCTCTGCTTTCTAAGGTCCACACTGACCCTTGCTAGCACCTGAGGGCTGTGATTGTTCTTTCCTCTGCCTCCCAAACAGAAGGTGCCCTGTGTTGTGGTGAGTGGGGGGCATGTGGGCAGATCTGAGCTTCTGATCACCTCCAGTGCTCTTCTTTCTCCACAGAGCTGAGCCCGCCTGTGCTGGGGGACCACAAAGTACAGGTACACACCTGGGCCTCCTAGGTGCAAAGCCTGCATTCTGGGAGATGCTGAAGGCTAGGCTGATGGACTGGGCTTGAAACCAGCTCCTTCCAGTTACAGCTCATTGGCCTGCCAGTGTCCTGTTGGTGAGCCAGGAGAGCTCACAAAACTAAGCAGGAACTAAGCCTGACTTTGAAGGATGCCTGCCCAAATGCAGAAGGCTGGACCCCCTCCAAGTTTCCGCACAGGAGAGACTTCAGCAGGAACTAAAGGCTTTAGTAAGCCAGAATGCAGACCACCCAAAAGTCCGTTTTCCTTGACAATTCCCTAACGATGGGCTCTTAGCTCCAAGCCAGGGCTGCTGGGGAAAGGGCATAGACCAGCTTCGTAAAAGCCAGGGTACACCTCTGTCCCCACAGCCGCCTGCAGCCCTCCACTCTGGGTGTGTAGCTTCTTCCTATTTTTTTTTTTGCCTTTTTTTGGGGGTCACACCCAGCAATGCTCAGGGGTTATTCCTGGCTCTGCACTCAGGGATTATTCCTGGCAGTGCTTGGGAGACTGTATGGGATGCTGGGAATTGAACCTGGGTTGGCTGCATGCAAGGCAAACACCCTCCCCCATGCTAAGGCTATAGCCCCGCTTCTGGCCTTTCTTATAGCTCCATCCACTTTGGTGGTCCCCTGCATAGTCCAACTTGGGTTGTGCAATATTTTTATGTGGTTCTCTCTTCTTTCTCCTCCATCATATTTCTTAAAACTATTTTGTGTCTCCATCAACTCTCGAAATGCATTTCTCATTTCAACTGCAACATCATAGTCCCCCCAAATCTCGAGTGGGAATGGGAGGGCAGGAACCAGCTCCCACAATGCACAGCAGTGGAGTCTTCTTGGTACAGCCCAGTGGACGATGGCCAGTCTGGGGCCGCCATGCCCGGTTGAGTCCTGACCCTTGGCACTTCCTGAGCAAGGCCGTGGTAGTGGCCCTGTCTAGAGGGCTGCCTCTCCTCTGCAGCTCCCAATGCTGGCCCCAGACCTTGGTTTTCACTTCCAGATTCAGGAACTGCTGCATCCTACATTTGGGTGCATTTTACTAGTTACAATATTCTCTGCTATGGCATAAATATATATGTACATATTATGATACCAATATCCAAGGTCAAGTGAAGCATATATCGGGAGGTCTTGTCAAAGGTGGAAATTATCACAAACGTGTGGGAGTCAGAGTTTAGGTAAGACAGAAAATGGAACAGGGTGCTAATAATAGTCGAGGGTACTAATGCCAACCTAGAACTGAGCATTAAATAGAGGCAAAAGGATACACATGACAACCTTTTAATGTGTATTCTGTAATCCATAGTCTGGAAGGGAAGGAAAAGAGAAAGAGAGAGAAAGGGAAAGAAATAAAGAACCTGCCATGGAGCAGGGCTGGGGAAGGGGGAGGGAACCGGGATGTTGGTGGTGGGAGATGGGCACTGGTGGAGGGACGGGTGCTGAAACACTGTATGACCAAAACCCAAACATGAACTTTTAATTGTATATCTTTTTATTTGTATGGAGATGGGCACTGGTGGAGGGACGGGTGCTGAAACACTGTATGACCAAAACCCAAACATGAACTTTTTAATTGTATATCTTTTTTATTTGTATATCTCACGGTGGTATAATAAAATACTTAAAAAAAAAAAACAATATTCTCTGCTAGTGATCTCCCCCAGCCACAGAGAATGGGACCAATGAAGTGATAAAGAAATAGATCTTTATTTAAATAAAGAAATACAACATTTTTTTTACAAACCCCCTTAAAAAAAAGAACCCAAATATAACAGTAAACAGTTTTAACTTTCATATCTTATATTAAACAATGACCTTTTCTTACACTTTCTTACAGCAGTTAACATGTTTGTTTTGGGGCCACACGCCGGGATGTTCAGTGCTTACTCCTGGCTCTGTGCTCAGGGATCTTTTCTGGCAGGCTCAGGGGACCAGATGAGGTGCCGGATCAAGCCCCGGTTGGCTACTTGGAAGCTAAGTGCCCTACACTGCACTACATCTCTGGCTGGCCCAGATATATTTTACCAAAAAAACAAAACTATAGAGCAGGGGCCAGAGTTGGGGTGCTCTCTGGCGGTGCCAGGTGGCATCAAGGCAGCACCTCGCCTTCTGCACCATCCCTCCAGCCCAGTTTCGGCTTTCCTTCTTATTTGGGATTTTTTTTTTTGGCCACACCCAGCAATGCTTAAGCATAACTTATGGCTTTGCACTCAAGAATTACTCCGGGGTGGAGGGCTCAGAAGACCATGTGGGGTGCTGGGGATCAAACCCAGGTTGGCTTCATGAAAGGCAAGTGCCCTATCCTTTGTTCCATCTCTCTGGTACCAGATTTAGCTTTTTTCCCCCCAAACTGAGAGTCTGTCTAGGTACTTTGCTGTGGGAAGAGGGAACAGGGTGTCAATTAACACTGATCGCATAAATGATTTGGATAATAATTTTGCTCATTTGTCTTTAACAAGGACAGACTACAATTAGCTATGACTGTCCTTAGGGTTTTTTTTTTAAACCAACTTTCCAACTTAGCTTGTGATTATCACAATGACTAAGGCTTAAGGTTGGAGCAATAGCACAGTGGGCAGGGTGCTTGCCTTGCACACAGCTCATCAGGGTTGGATCCCCAGCAGCCCATATGGTCCCCTGTAACAGCCCTGAGTGTAGAGCCAGGAGTGATCCCTGAGGATAGAGTCGGGAAGGCGCCCTGAGCACCTTCAGGTGTGATTCAAAAAATAAAGAAGCACAATGACTTAGACTATTGTGTTTTGTTTTGTATGCTGTCGGTCCAGCTCAGTTATGGGGCCAGAGCAGTCTTTGAGCACCAAGGTGTGTGCACCTCGCCCCACCCCCATCATGATTCAACCTTAAAAAAAACTACCAAACATATAAATTCACAAACAAAAAAAATTCAAGGTTAAAAGTTAAAACTTTACTGTTTATACAAAAGTTTTTTAAAAAAAAATTCTAGGTTTGGTGGCCTCACCATGCAGTGCTCAGGGCTTACTCCTGGCTCTGTGCTCAGCAGTGACTCCTGGCAGGGTTCAGAGAACCCTCAGTGGTCTGGGGTACATGAACCAAGAATGGCCATGTGCAAGACAAGTATCTTATATCCAGATCCGAAGTTTTAATTTTTATTTTTAAATCTACTATAAGTATTTTACATCTGCTTGATTTTGTAATACATAAAGGTTTATTTTATTTTATTTTATTTTTATTTTTATTTTTTTTTTTTTGGCATTTTGTGTCACACCCGGCAATGCTCAGGGCTTATTCTGGCTCTGCACTCGGGAATTACTCCTGGTGGTGCTCGGGGACTATATGGGTTGCCGGAGATTGAACATGTGCTGTCACTCTGGCCCCCTTTTTAATGCTGGCATTTCAAAGGGAAGGGGAGGTGATTAATCTGGAGTTGTGCTTCCTGCACAGTCTGAAGAGCTATCAACTCCCTTCTTAACACTGCTTTTGCTGCCTCACAGACCCTGGTAGACACTGAGGTCTTTTCTTTTTCTTTTTGGAGTCACACCCGGTGATGCTCAGGGGCTACTCCTGGCTCTACACTCAGGAATCATTCCTGGTGGTCTTTGGGGGACCATATGGGATGCTGGGGATGGAACCTGGGTTGGCAGTGTCCAAGGCAAACATCCTACCAGCTGTAATATAGCTCCAGCCTCTCTGAGGTCATCTTTAATTTAGAGTTTGGGGTATTTTATCACCTTTCTGAATCGCTACAGTTAGTCCTTGACAATCAGGATGTTTTTGGTTGTGATTTCCTCACTAGACTCTCTGTTTTGCTCTCTTTGCCTCCTATGCATCCATTTTTTTTTATGTTCCCTCTACAAGTGGAGTCTGATTCTTCCAGCTTTTGAAAGATTCCATCATTTCCTCCTGGATTTCATTTCTCTTTCATCCTTTTGAGTGTTACTGGAATTCTCAACTGCACTCATTCTTTCCTTTGAGGTACTGAATCCCTTCACCTATTTGCCATGGAGACGTTCACTTCATTCATTTTGCTTAGACCCAGCATCTGGAATTCTCTATAGCTACAGTTAGGTGCAGAATTCCTTCTTCTCCTTTCTTTTGTATTTTGTTCTGAGTTAGACTGCTCTGGAGGTAGCACACTCATTTCCTGCAGAGTTGCTATTTTTAATTCAGGATTAGAGTCCCCTCTTCCAAGTCCTTAAGACCAGCAGCTGATGATCCTTTCTCATTCATGTTGTCACTGGATTTGAACGTTAAGGCAAGCGGGAGATGTGTGGCTCAGGCTGGATCACAGGACGTCAGGTGTGTGGGGAGAGAGGCACCAACTGAGAGTTTCCTTCAGTAGCAGTTAGGGCACAGAATCCCAGGGTCCCCCGACACTTGGCACCAGACCTGTTCCCAAACCGAGCACCACACAACCCTGAGACCAGATGTCAGCTCCCAAGTCAGACCGGCATGGCCCACTCCAGGGCAAGATGCATGAGCTTCGGCCACGACAACACAAGGGCTGAATGCAGAGTCCAGCTGGCACACCCGGCATCTGGCTGCTGCTGCTTCAGAGAGGAGCCCAACGACATCCTGGAGACTCGTTTGTCCCAAAATGCCTGGTCCTCCACTGCTGTGACATCCACCATCAGAACTTCATAGCTGCCCACAGGCTGCTCGGACCTGCCTCTCCCAATCCTCAACACCAGGAGGCCACCACCTTCCAAAGCTCTCATGCATGAACTGGTCAGACACCCAGTGGTGGGTGAGCACTGCAGGAGAGGAAGCTGGTTCTGGATGTGTCCCAAGGCACTGTTGGTCGAGAGTTTATTTCAATGCTTCTGAGGCATTAGTCTTACTTTAGGGATATGGATCCACAGCTGGTGAGTGACTCAGTTATTCTGTCTCCTAAGGCTGCAGGTAAAGCTTCCAGACTGTCTTTAGGCTCTGTTGTACCTGAACGGTAACCTGACCTGCTCTTCAATGCTTGAGCGAGTCAATTCACCATAAGTCTGTCATCTTCTGTTAATGTTTACCTGAAACAATACAAGGCTCCTATTAGCAGTGCATACATGCACTGAAATTTGTTCTGGAAACCAACAGTATTAACCATCCTTCCTCTTCGACCCTGAAGGAAGTTGCCCTTTTGTACTAAACTCAGAGCAAATCAAGAGCACCCGGGTACAGGCTGAAGGAGTCTGATACTGGGGCCTATGGGGCAGGACTGGGGTTCAGTGTGTACGTGGTTTTGGTGCACAGTGTGTGAAACCAGCTCACAGCCCACAGCCAACTCCATCTCAACTGAGGCTTCTAAGTAACAGCACAGACCGGAAGACTTGCATAAGCTGTCCTGCTTCTAACAGCTTCTTCCTCGCCCGCTGTGGCAGGGACCTGCGGATGGCTCTCGTCCCGCCTCTCCCCCAGCCTGGGGGTCCTGGGATACCTCTGAGCAACTCTGCCAAGACAGAGCAACAGCTGAGCGGGCCCTTTCCAACCATGCCCCATGGATCTTTTGTCTTTCACTGAACCCCCAGACCAGGCCAGTGCTCCCTAACAGCTGAATTTGTCAGCAACAGGTGCTGACTGTGGGAGGTGTGGGCACAGGGCTCAGGAGAGGTGAGGGGGTCTTCCATGATATTTCCACCCCTTTCTTCCATGCTCGTCTTTCTGGGGATTTGTGGTACTAACACCCTTACTTTACCCCCTTCCTTTGGCTCCCCTCTCTCAGCCTCCACCTTGCCTTTTAAATCAGATTTGTCTGTTTATCAGATACAGATAAAAGCCCACTGCTTGTGTTTGCCCTTCTGACTTATTTCACATCACATAATTCCTTTGAGTTCCTTCTATTTTGTTGCAAATGGCAAAATGCCCCCCTTTAAAAAGTATATACAGCTGAATGTACCACATCTTCTTTACCCCATCATCCAGATGACCAGCACTATCTTACATAATACCGCTATGTGGATGGGTATAACATTTTTGTTAATGATATCCTGTTTACCCCCTACACTTTATTTCAACACTGTGGTTTACAAAGGTATTCATGATGATTTATTAAAGGACTTCAACATTTCAACCCAAATCCCACCATCACTGTCTCCATCCTCCCAACCGCCCCCAAAGCAGGCCCACGATAATTCCCACAATTATTTATTTTATATTGCTTGTTACCAATAAATTGCTAATGGGATGAACAACAAAGATTTCCTTGGAAGATTATTATTGCAAATTGTTACATCTCACCATGGAGACATTAAGTCCTCATGTGAAGGATTACTAAGATTTTGTTACAAGTGAAGCTTCTGTGTTAATGAGTTTGTTAGTCGAGATTGGTTGGCTTCTACATTACGTTCCATCCTATCTGGTGTATTACCACTGGATTATCAGTGGTGTAGAGATTGGAGATGTTGCATAGCCACAAATGTGACCACATGTTCCAGGAAACAGAAATTTTTACTGGATGGTTCAACTGGAATTAAAATTTTAACTGGACAGCCTTTGGGGTGTGGGTATGATAGCTAGAGCTTCCAGAAGTACAGGGAGGTGGGGAGAAAGCAGCCCACCTGACTCCGAAACAACCTGGAGGTTTCAGTGAGAGGGATCCATGTACTTGAGTTTTCGGCAGGTTAATTTCTCTGTTAATGCTTTCATCGTCTTTAGGTAGATGCCCCAAAGTAGAATTGCTAGATCATATGGTAGCTCGTTTTAACTTTCTGAAAAAGGCCACACCTGGCTGTGCTCAGGAGACAGTATGTGGTATTGAGGGTCAAATCAGGGTCAACCACACACAAGGCAAGCTTTGTACTATACGGCTGTCCTATCATCCCTCAAGCCCTATCTTTAGCTTTTTAAATTTTGTTTTTGGTTCACACTCAGCAATGTTCTGGGGTTATTCCTGGTTCTGCACCCCAACACCTTGTGGTGCTCAAGGGGCCATATGGGGTGTCAGGGATTGAACCTGGGCCAGCCCCATTATAGGCAAGCTCCTGACCTGTTGTATGACTGCTCTGACCCCCGTCTTTAACTTCCTAAGGGAGCTCCATAGCAAGCCCCAAACCAGTTACCCCCATGTTTATATCCCTTTTATACCAATTGAGAGAACTCCCTCTGCAGCCCTACTGAGTGGAAGGCATGTAGTATTTATTTCGTATTAAAACAGGAAGGAGTCACATAGAGCAGACTCTGAACAGCAAACAGTACTAGGGCTACGAGAAGTAAGCTCTGCTCCTGCATGTAGGTCCTAGCTACTCAGGGCTCCCTCTAGGATGTCAGATTTTTGGACTTTAAAAAATTATTATTGGGGCCAGAGCAGTAGTCCAGCGGGTAGGGCGTTTGCTTTGCAGCAGCCGGCCCATGCTGGCCCGGGTTTGATCCCTGGCATCCCATATGGTCCCCCGAGCACCGCCAGGAGTAACTCCCCGAGTGCAGAGCCAGGAGAAACCCCTGAGCATTGCCGGGTGTGACCCCCCAAAAAATTATTGACTGAGGTCCTGTGATTTATAATACTATTCGTAACAGTTTACTTTCCCTTCCCTACAAAGAGCCTGGACCTGACTCTCTTAAGCTAAGAACAGCCAGCCACCTCTTGTGTGCACCAAAATGTAAGAATTCCTATCACATATGGCTTCTTTCTTACGAGGTAATAAACACCATAATGGTGCTCAGCGAACATCTACCAAGTGCTGCTAGGGGCAGCCACTACCCTAAGTATCTCGCTGCATCAACTTTTCTCCACTTGGTGTCGTATGTATGTATGTTTATGGCCTGTCATCTTGTTACTATTTGCAGACCACTCTGAGGTTCCTTCTCCAGAGACCACTGAGACACAGAGAGTTGACCTGCCATGGCCCGTAAGATGGAGCTGGCACTTGAAGTGGGCTCTCGGACCCGTGTTCCAAGCTGGAAATCTTGCTAAGCTGGTCTCATTTCTCTCAACACCAGTGCTCCATGTTCATGCCTGCTCCTCTCACTGAGGCTCAGCCCTCTGCCCAGCTTGACCAGACTCTCTTTCATGCAGGGACCCACACCTCCCCGCCAGCCTAACAGCAGTGAGCTTTCCAAAGCATGGCCTTAATGAAAATCCTCAGATTCCTCAGGAAAACAATGATGGAACTGCCAGCCAGAGCACTTTTCCACAGTACCCGATATCCACTGAGCCCTAGGCGTCGCCTTCCCGCCCACTAGACAGCCTGTCACAGGCCTAAGCCTTCTCATAGTCCCTGCCCGAGTCAGTGCCCATGTCCTACCTTCTGTCATGCCACCAGCAGACTCCCTGCCCCCGCAGCAATTTCAATTCTTGGCCATTTTCTGGGAGGAGAGAAGGGAAGACTGCGTCATGGAGGCGGCAGACCTGGCTTCCCACTTCAGCTCCACCTCTCATTAGCAATGTGAGGGGGCTCGTAGTCACATTCACGCTTATAAGCAGGAGGGATGGAGACCCTCATGTCCAGGGCACAGCAACTGGGCACAGAGGGTGGTTAGTACCCCCTGTGAGGGTAGTCCTGTGGAGTACCGCTATACTTGGTAGCCCTGTGACTAGCAACATGTGGTTGGTACCCTGTAGGCATATCCGTAATTAGAGGCATATCCGTGATTAGCACCCTGTGGAAGTATCCCTGTGATTAGCGCCCTGTGGGAGCATCCCTGTGACTGGTGCCCTGTGGAAGTATCCCTGTGACTGGTACCCTGTGGAAGTATCCCTGTGACTGGTACCCTGTGGAAGTATCCCTGTGGTTAGCACCCTGTGGGAGCATCCCTGTGATCGGTACCCTGTGGAAGTATCCCTGTAGTTAGCACCCTGTGTGAGCATCCCTGTGACCGGTACCCTGTGGAAGTATCCCTGTGATTAGCACCCTGTGGGAGTCCCCTTGTGGATGGTAAGGCAAATGTAATAACCCTATACTACAGAAACTCCTAATCCCTGTGGCTGGTATGCCTGAGGAAGTATCCCTCTGGGAGTACTGCAATTAGTTCTTCTGGCCTCTTGGCTCCACCTGCATCAGTGCCCGTGTCTTACCTTCTGTCATTTTATTGGCTGACTTCTCCTGAAGTGGTTCTGAAGCTTGGTCCACATTTCCTGGGAGGAAATAAGGGAGGCCTGTGTCCTGGAGGCTGCTGAATGAGACCTGGGTTCCCACCCCAGCTCCCTTCCTTAGCAACGTGAGGGGACTCTGAGTCACACATTAATGTCTCTAAGCAGGTGGGATTGAGACCTGCATGTGCAGCTCCCCTAAGGATTTGGTACCACAAGTAGCTGGCACAGCAACTGGGTACAGAGGGTGATTAGTACTCTTGTGGTTAGTACCCCTGTGATTAGCACTCCTGTGTGAGTATTCCCCTCCTCCCCTCCCTTTTTCCTCTCCTCTCCTCTCCTCCCTCCTCTCTGCTCTTCTCCCCTCCTCTCCTCTCCTCTATGGAGTACTCCTGTAGTATGCACTACCTCTGAGGGAAAAGGCCTGTGGTCAGTACCTCTGTGATAAGTACCCCTGTTGAGTACCCCTGTGGGAGTAATCATGACCAGTACTCCTGTGGGAGTACCCTGTAGAGTACCACTGTAAGAGTAGCCTGTGCTAAGAATCTCTATGAGTGTACCTCTGCAGGAATGTCCCTGTCATCAGTACTCCCGTGAGAGTACTCCTGTTGTTATTACACCTGCCAATGTCTCTTCCTTTTGTTAGCAGAATCTGACACCCCCACTTAATACCGACTCCTCATCAGGGCTGGCCCCTTCTGAGACACGGCATGTGACATACCCTCCACACAATCTTCAGGATACTTACCTGACGAACTAGTTACTTTTCTCTTTCGGTATATGTAAATACCTACAGATAAGGAAATGTTATTGTAATGAAAGAATTGAAAAGAAAAGCAGAACTCTCATCACCAGAACTTGTGTGACTGGACTACTTGCTCTCCCAGCACTTAGGACAAACAGCTGTAGGTCAGGAGAGGACAGGTGGACCTGGCTCCATCCCCAGCACCACAGTTTTCCCAGAACTCTCCTGGACGTGGCCCTGGAGGCTCCGGACCACCACCAGTGGGAAGACCTGGGTAACCCCATCATCGTGGCCTGTGGGCTGAGAACTGCCTGGGACCATCTGAGCACCATTTGGGAAGGCATCCCCCAAAACAGAAGATGCCAGAAAAACAGTCTACTGGCTAACAGTTAATTCCACAGCACCTTCAGAAGTTGGAAGGTGAGGAGTGTCTAAGGCAGTGCTGCTCGGCAGGTATATAATGGAAACCACTTAAGTAATAACCTTTTTTTGGTTTTGTTTTGTTTTGGGGCTACACCCAGTGATGCTCAGGGCTTATTCCTAGCTCTACACCCAGGAATTATTCCTGGTGGTGCTCTGGGAACCATATGGGATGCCAGGGATTAAACCCAGGTCAGCAGCATGAGAAGCAAGCACCATATCCACTGTGGTATCTCCCGGGTACTTCAGGTAAACTCAAAAGTATACATACCACCTATTATTATAATTGATGATACCGGGATTAACGATAATAGAAGATACCACCTGTTCCGTGAATAAGAAGCTGAAATTAAACAAAAAAGGTTCATATGATTAGTTTGAACTGACCAAAACACAGATACAGCTAATTCTTCTTATTTATAATGTACTTATTGAAATTTACTTGTATTACCCAAATCAATACATAGTTTACTTGTATATCCTTTCTCAGATATTATAACAGTGAAACATTTGGAATTATTACTTGTGTACTGTCAGGAATCAAACCTAAGGCTTCATCTATGCAAAATATTCCTCTACCAGAGGCCCAGCCTGTGCAGAGTTCTGGGATGTCCCAAGCACACGCTCCCAGTCAAGGTAGAATGGTCCATGCACTGTCCTTTGTTTCAGCTCTCACATTGCAGCCACTCTCCTTGGTTACTTAGCACCAGGCTTTTTAGCTCTGGGTGCTTTCTGTTGGCTGCTTCACAAGACATATTAGTGACTACCACACCAGTGTTCCTAGGCACAGAGCACACACTTGTGTTAGTTCAACTTTCTTTTTGTTTCTGCATTTTGGGTCACACCGGCAATGCTCAGGGGTTACTCCTGGCTTTGTGCTCAGAAATTACTCTGGCGGTGCTGGGGGGACCATATGGGATGCTGGGATAGAACCCAGGTCAGTCTAGTGCAAGGCCAATGCCCTCCCCTCTGGACTCTGGCCCCAGTTCAACTTCCTTAGTGGTGCATGAGTCAGTGCTCCTCTGGCCCATTGCAGCGTGAATGAAACACTGTGAAGCAGGAGCTAGTGGGAACCCAGCCATGCCGCTGCTCTCAGGATCACCCAAGTCCGTGTTCATTTCACTGACACCCCTGAACTTCCAGAGGGAGAATCAGGCGCTTTCTAATCAAGGGACACGCAGAAGACAGACACGCAGCAGGCCCAGTGTTATTCACCAAGTATGGCAGGATCGTCCTGCGTATGCAGGACTGGGCATGGCACATGAGGTGGACAGAAGCACAACAGGGGCTGCAAAAACGTTCATGGCAAAGCAGCTGACGTTTCTTGGAATGCACTACAGCGGTGCTGGGGCTCAGTGCTCTGACTCTCGGGGCCTGGGCTGATCCATCAATCTCATCCACTGAGGCAACACACTTGAGAACAGCTGTGAGCTTCTCCCATCAATCTATTGAGCAGATGTTGGGGCCAGAGCAATCGTACAGCGGGTAGGGCATCTGCCTTGTATTGGCCAGCCTGGGTTCAATCCGGCATCCCACATGGTCTCCCGAGCACTGCCAGAGTAATTCCTGAGTGCAGAGTCAGGAGTAACCCCTGAGCATTGCTGGGTGTGACCCAAAAGACCTACTGAGCTGGTGGTATCTGTGCTAAAGTCCTCTTGTCCTGAAACTGTGTTTCCAGGATGCTGACCATGAAATGAGTGCACGCCTCTACCCTCCCTACAGGACTCCAGGATTGAAACGACCTAATACCTAGGAAAATTCCTCTGACTTTCAAAATCTCCAAGTAGGGCCAAGGCTCAGGAGAAGGGCATGGAGACAGGGCACAGAGGCAGGGACAGAGCACCTGTGTGCACTGCAGTGAAATGCCGGCTCCATGCCACAGGCCGTGTGTGTGCACTGCAGTGAGATGCCGGCTCCATGCCACAGGCCGTGTGTGTGCACTGCAGTGAGATGCCGGCTCCATGCCACAGGCCGTGTGTGTGCACTGTAGTGAGGTGCCGGCTCCATGCCACAGGCCGTGTGTGTGCACTGCAGTGAGGTGCCGGCTCCATGCCACAGGCCGTGGTGTGTGCACTGCAGTGAGATGCCGGCTCCATGCCACAGGCCGTGGTGTGTGCACTGCAGTGAGATGCCGGCTCCATGCCACAGGCCGTGTGTGTGCACTGCAGTGAGATGCCGGCTCCATGCCACAGGCCGTGTGTGTGCACTGCAGTGAGATGCCGGCTCCATGCCACAGGCCGTGTGTGTGCACTGCAGTGAGATGCCGGCTCCATGCCACAGGCCGTGTGTGCACTGCAGTGAGATGCCGGCTCCATGCCACAGGCCGTGTGTGTGCACTGCAGTGAGATGCCGGCTCCATGCCACAGGCCGTGTGTGGTTCCAGCACAATTTAGGATCCCCAGCGCCATGGCCAAGTGTTCACTTCCACTAAGCCTGGCCACCGGGTGTACATGTACACTGCCTGACCCTGTGTACATCCCATGGGCACAGCAACCAACACATGAGCAAGCATCACAACTAAAGTGAGTGGGCTCTGGTGAGTACTGTAAGGATGGTGTGTGAGCACCCAGCCAGTGACCAGCACAGCAGCAACAAACAACAACAATAAAGGAAGGGAACAGGAAAAACAGAAACAAAATACCCAATCCACACTAGGGATGAAGTGGAAGATAATCCGCATATTTACTGCCCCAAAGCATTGGCTTTCAAATCAGTAATTCTTATTTCACATGACTGAGACAGATACTGCTGGGACCTATTCTCAACTTACCTTGACAGGGAAGAGCATCTCACACAGACATGAAACTTGAAAGGCAAAAGTTAAATGAAAATCATGCAAGTGCAAGTGCTTGCAAAGTAACACTAGAGCAGTTTTCTTGCCGGAAATGATCTCCTCAGGGCCAGGGGTGTGGGGATGCGGTGGGGCACAAGGAGGGGACAAAGTCCAAAAAATCTTTTACATCAATATCTAGTAATGTGGTGCCCGACATTTGCCTCACACGCGGCCGCCCTGGGTTTGATTCCCGGCATCCCATACGGTAACCCAGCACCACCAGTATTAATTCCTGAGTGTGGAGCCAGGAGGAACCCCTGAGGGTGGCCAGGTGTGACCCAAAAAAGCAAAAACTAAATAAATAAATAAAATAGAAAAAAAAAATCTAGTCATGTGAATGACATATTTCAGAGAGATTAAAATTAACAGCTGAAATTCTTAAATGTTGATATTACCACTGAAATACAACATTTAAAAAAAGAAACAAATGATCTCAACAATGATTCCTCCGGGAACAGCTGAGGGGTGTAAGGGTTCTGCTCACTTGTCCATTCTGTGCCTGATCATCGTATCTTCAGTGATTGTGTGTTTGCTACACATCCAAACACCAGAAGAAACACACTGGTTTGGTTTTGTGTGTGTGTGTGTGTGTGTGTGTGTGTGTGTGTGTTTGACCACTGTAAAGCAATTACCTGCTAGAACACTAGAACACGCATCCCATTTCCATTATCTGTCGTGGGTAGTATGTGACACTCTAAAGGCAGGAGAAATTAAGAATGTTTACTCTAAGTATAACAAATACCATTAACTCTGCAGTTGAGCTTTAAAACTTCTTGGTGATTGTGTGATTTGTGCCACTGTGAGGGACTCTACTATGGATGTAATCTTTGTCTTTAGGGAAAAAAATCAATCAGCTGTGTATTAAAAATGGTTTTGGATTTTAGAAATAATTGTTTTCAGGCCAGAGTGACAGTACAGTGGGTAGGGCGCGTTTGCCTTCCATGCAGCTGACCTGGGTTTGATCCTGGCATCCATATGGTCCCCTGAATCATGGTCCAGGAGTAATTCCTGAGTGCAGAGTCAGGAGTAACACCTGGACATCACCGGGTATGACCCCAAAAGCAAAATAAATAAATAAATGAATGGATAAATAAATGTTTTCTTTGCTTTGTCTGAAAATGATATATAATATAAACTTAATGGCTTTATGTCACTATTTAATTTTTTTTTCTTTTTTTGCTTTTTTGGGTGACACCTGGTGATGCTCAGGGGTTACTCCTGGCTCTGCATTCAGGAATTACTCCTGGCAGTACTTGGGGGACCATATGGGATGCTGGGGATCGAACCTGGGTTGGCTGCATGCAAGGCAAATGCCCTACCCTCTGACTATCGCTCCGGCCCCTATTTAAATTTTTTCTTTGTTTTTGGGCCATACCCAGAGGTTGGCCAGGAGTTACTCCTGGCTCGTGTTCAGGAATTATTTCTAGCAGTGCTTAGTGAACCATATGGAATGCTGGGATTAAACCTAGGCTGGCCACATGAAAGGCAAGTGCCTTACCTGCTGTACTATTGCTCTGGTATGTCATTATTTTAAAAGCTTCAAAAACTATAATACATGAAGGACTGGAGATAAGTTAAGAAGTTACAGTGCTTGACCTACATGGGATGACTTTGGTTCAACTCACAGCACAGCACTGCATGAGGACTGAATTAACATGCAGGCTAGAATGGGGCCTGAGATTAAATCCCAGAAATATTAACCCTGTAACTGGATGTCTGTGAAAACAGTGAGTGACCCACCATACATGTCAGATCTGAGAAATATACATCTGCCATGACAGCTGTCTCGAAGCACACAGACCGTTCGTTGTTCACTGGCTCCTGAAACCCCACATAAAGTCCCTTTGCCAGGACCCATTTATTTACCTGAGTTATCCTCTGTCAAAGAAATTGATGAATTTGCCTGGAATAACGGATTGCGAACAATACAGCATATTTCCTGTGGATGTTTTTCTGTCGTTTCAAATCGTATTTCAGCTGTTGAAATAACTGCACACTTTGGGTCAGAGCACCACCATGAGAACACCACATTTTCTAAATGGTTCTTGTAAGACTTCGGGATCCAACATCTGACTGTGATACTGCCATTAACCTTTGTACTATTTAGTTCTGGAGATGGAAGAGGTTCTGGAAAAAGAAATGAATGTAGTATTTAGAACAGAAAAGAGCAGTATTTATTTATACTGCTCCACAGTCATGAAGCACCCTCCAACTTGACATGTGAACCTAAAGACAGATTGTTTCCTCGAGAGAATTCTCTTTTCTGGGTTGGATCTAGCTGCCCAGGTTCAGAATATGTAAGAGTCAACCACATCCTTTAGCCTCAATTAGTTCTGAAAACTTAAGTATGAGATGGTAGCCAAGTCATTTAGCTGCAAATCTTGATCTGAACTGAACAAGAATTTACAACCTTTATTCTTGTCACTTGCTTGATAGTCATCATTGTGGCTTTACTAAAAATATTCATGTGTTTTCTGTGTAAGACAAACTTACAACTAGGTATGGTGTGACCTGACAGCAACAAATGATTTACGTGACCTTTCTCACAAAATCTAAAAGATATTTAACTCCAGAGGCCATAGTGATAGCACAGCGGGGAGGGTGTTTGCCTTGCCGTGGCTGACCTGGGTTCCATTCCCAGCATCCCAAGTACCCCAGGAGTAATTCCTGAGTGTAGACCAGCATAATTGCTGGTCTATACTTAGACCTAATAATTGCTGGGTGTGACCCAAAAGCAAATACATCTGACTCTTAAAGAGTCTGCTTGGGGCCGGGCGATAGCCCAGCGGGTAGGGCGTTTGCCTTGCACGCAGCCGGCTCATGCCGGCCCGGGTTCGATCACTGGCATCCCACATGGTCCCCGAGCACCGCCAGGAGTAATTCCTGAGTGCAGAGCCAGGAGAAACCCCTGAGCATTGCCGGGTGTGACCCAAAAAAGCAAAAAAAAAAAAAAAAGAGTCTGCTTGAGTTGTACTATGCCCTAGTCCTGCTAACAGGCTGAGTACAGTACAGTCCCTGAGGGCCCCAAGGCTCCCAAGACCCCTGAGAAGAGCCTCTTCTAAGGCAGTCTGGACCAGCCCGGACCAAGCCCCATGTTATCATTCACTGACTCCCTTCCTCAACCTCAATGCTAATTACTTTGGGCACTTCTCAGAGCTAGGAAACTGCTTTCTACTTTGCTGGAATTGCTCCCCAGAATTACTTCTCAAATACCAGTAGTGTGTTGTTGGGTACTAAGCATCTAGTCTCGGGGCCTGACTCTTTCCCACCATAAGGCCCTAAGGGCTGGACCCAGAAGTGGGCTGTCAGGTTATCTTTTTTTAATCTGTGTGTGTGAGAAGCTAGCAGGCTGTGGATGATTGTCTTTCTGTTGGATAATTTTCATATGTTGATATAATCGTGGACATATTTTTAACAGACCCCCCAAATATAAACAAACAAATATTTAGCATGAGGTGCCCGGGAGGGACGGCGTGTTCTAGCTCTGGCCCGCCACTCCAGCAGAGCCTCACAACAAGCCAGATGACCCCCACTCCATGAGGGCCTCCACTTTCACATCCGGACTTCCCCCTCATCAGAACACCCAGCAGAGCAGCCTATCACAGCACGGCTCGTGTGGCGCAAGTGGCCACGCAGTTCATCAATAAATGCTGAATTTAGAGATGACTACAAGAGTATGCTACCCGCACAGCAGAGCCTGGCAAGCTACCCATGTCGTATTTGATATGCCAAACACCAGTAATAATTATAGACCTCATTCCCATGACTTGATGGAATGGTTTGAGGCTCTTCATGTTCCTGGAGCAAGCAGGTGTCCTTGGGCTCTACTTGCATGAGACAGGACATATGGAGATGTTACTGGTGCCCGCTCGCCCGCTTGAGCAAATCGATGATGAACAGGAAGACAGTGATACAGTGATACAGGTTACATCCACGAGAGAACAACACCTGTGTGTACAGGACAGGATGTGCCTGGCATTCTGACGGCTTTGTTGCAATGGCTCAGGATGTTATTTGTGCTTTGTATCCCCTCTGCCCAGAAATGTATAAAAGGCCTAAGCTATGGTCAATAAACTAGGATGCTCTCCAGACCCAGAACATCCCCTCTTCCCTCCCCCCATCTTTTTTTCTTTCGTCCCTTTCTTAGCAGTGGCAAGGCAGAGTTCTCCCAAGTCCATCCCTCTCCTTTTTCGCCAGGATGAAGTTTTGCAATATCTAGGTCTCCTTCATTCATGCTGGGGGCTGCTGGCCAGGGCCCCTGACAGTGTGTTAGGATAGGTGTCAGGTATGCACATTCCTGGTCCTCTATTCTATCCCAGACATTTCTGCTGTAGGTACTACATGGGCTCTGTTAAACTCTAGTTTACTGATCTAGTTCAGCCAGTCTCATCTCTCTCTCTCTCTCTCTCCTTCCTTTCCTTTCCTTTCCCTTCCTTCCTTCCTTCCTTCCTTCCTTCCTTCCTTCCTTCCTTCCTTCCTTCCTTCCTTCCTTCCTTCCTTCCTTCCTTCCTTTCCTTCCTTCCTTCCTTCCTCTTCCTTCCTTCCTTCCTTCCTTCCTTCCTTCCTTCCTTCCTTCTTCTTCCTTCCTCTCTCTTTCTCTCTCTCCTTCCTTTCTTTTCTTTCTTTTTTTGGGTCACACCAGTGATGCACAGGGCTAACTACTGGCTCTGCACTCAGGAATTGCTCCTGGCTGTGCTCAGGGGACCATATGGGATGGTGGGGATTAAACCGGGGTTGGCCGTGTGCAAGGCACGTGCCCTACTATGGCTCTGGTCCCCAATGCCAGGTCTTTCACGGCACACTTTCTAAATGGGACAGAGAAGCACTGGGAGCACCCCCAGGACCATATTGGGTAGAGACCAGGCATTACCTCTTAGCCAGAGAAGCTGACTTGACACAAAGCACAGGGTGCTTGTCCCTTAGTAAGGAAGACAGGTTAGACAGTCAAGGGGACAGACAGGTATTCAGTCTGCTCACCTCCGAAAAGAACAGCATGAGGGTGAAGAGCGTGGATCGAATCAGGGGCCCAACAGTCTAGATCCATGTCTCAGATCTCCTATAAAGATCCAGTCCCTTGGGCCAGGGGAAGCGACTGGCTGAGGTCTCCTCTCTACAGAGACAGTTTGTACCTGCTGACTGTGAAGCCCAAATGGGCTGATTCGAGTAACACCATCAGATGGAGGGACAAGCAGGCTGGGCACATGCTGGCTGGAAGGCTAGAGGAGCTGGAAGGCTGGGCACATGCTGGCTACGGGCTGGAGGCTCCTCAGGAGGCAGATTGTTGGGTCCCTTTAAGAGTTTTAAGAGCTCCCTTAAAGGGATGGCTTTTACTTCTTAAAGGGATGGCCGATATCCAAATTATGGGGATATATAAGATTTGGAAAAAGCTGAGGAGTTAGTTGAGACTGGGTTCTTAGTCTGGCTAGCAGGAGTGAGTTGGAGGAGCAGAGAGCCTGGCAGGATAGAGAGTTAGAGGAGCAGAGAGACAGAGCTGGCTGAGCTTGCCTAAAGGCAGAGCAAGGAAATAGTTTGAAGAGAGTCTTAAGGGGGAGTTGAGAGCCTCTGGACTGGTTCTGTACCTAATATTGTCAGTCAGCCACACAGCTTAAAACTGACAGCGGATGACACGGGAAGAACCACCTCAGGAGTTGAGGGCCTGAATTTGCTCCGTGGTGTCTTCAGTGATCTTGGACTACAACCCATTTATCAGCGGGAAGACTTATGAAATCATCCTGCCACTGCTAGAACCAGCTCACTGTCCTCTGCAGAAGCGATGTAAGGTTTTGTAGAGCTCCTGAGGGAGAGAGAACATGCAGCAGGACTTGTCTGATCCTCCCTGGCCTCTGAACCCCCCCTTACCTGGACCTCACCTACCTGGGGGCCTCTTTACATCCACTGACCTTCCTGGAGCCCTGGGTGGGAGCTTCTGGGCCACAGTCTGTCGTCTACACAATCTCTCACTGTCTGTGGGATTTCCTCCAAGCTCACACAGACAAGTTACATCTCTACATAGGCAACTCTGAACTAGGTGGGAATGTATTTTACTCCTAAGATAACTTAGTTTGAGTGAATAAATTCAGCTCGTTACTCTGTAAGAAAGGAGAATTTCTTATACATATCTAGTAACTTTACAGAAATGGATGCATATTTTTATGAACCTCATTTTTCATTGTTTTATTTTGGGATCAGACCTGGTGGCACTCATAGATTACTCCTGGCTCTGTAATCAAAGATCATTCCTGGTGGGCTCAGGGGACCAACGAAATGCTGGACAACAAACCTGGGTCAGCCTTGTACAAGGCAAGCGTCCTACCTACTGTACTACTGCTATGCCCCCATGAACTTTACTTGTAAAAATCATATACCAATCAAAGCATTTAAGGAGAGATGGGGCCGGAATGATAGTACAGAGAGTAGGTCATTTGCCTTGCACACGGCCGACCCAGGTTTGATCCCCCGGCATCCCGTATGTTTCTTCAAGCACCATTAGGAGTAATTCCTGATTGCAGAGCCAGGTGTAAACGCTGAGCATTGCCATGTGTGACCCAACAAGAAAAAAAATTTTAAAAAAAAGCATTTAAGGAGAAAGCATTTAATTGTGTTTACATGAACACTGCTATCCCCAGTGCTGAAAAGGCAGTGAGAGAACAGGGCAACTAATAAAGAAAGTGAACAGGCATTAACGGTGGATTGCAGCAGAGAGAGAAAAGTAGGTGTCACTTTACACAAAGAAGGAAGTGAGTGCTCTGAGTTTAGGAGGTGTGAGGAAATCCCCCACCTAAAACATACTTTCTGAAAGACGGCCCCACTGAGGCATGGGGGTCTCCCGGAAGACGGCCAAACCCCATAAATAAGCATCAAAACAACCTCAAGGAAGTGGGCCTTCCTCATTTCTGAACACAATCAAACAAGTCATATAGGTATGAAATGGTGAGTCATGCCTCAACAAGCGAAACAAGGACTGGAGTGAGGCACTTCGCCTGCTGATGGCTGACCCTCGTTAAGTCCCTGCCTCCACCAGGACAGAATCCTGAGCACAGAGCAGGAAGAGCTGCTAAGCACTATCAGGTGCGCCCAAAAAATCAAATGACAAAAAGAAAAGCCCAAATTGCTGCTGACTCTTTCCTGTTAATCATTCAGTTTTAGTTTGGTTTCGCTTTTGGGGTCACATCCATTGGTGCTCAGGGCTTACTCTTTCTTTTTTTCTTTTTTTTTTTTTTGCATCACACCCTGCAATGCTCAGAAGTGATATAGGATACCAGAATCAAACCGGATCTTGCCGTGTGCAAGGCAAAACCCTACCCACTGTGCTATTGCTCCAGTTACAGGGCTTACTCTTGACTTGTACTCAGGGATTATTCCTGGCGGATCAACTACAAGCAAGGCAAACACCTATCTCACTGCACTATCTCTCTAGTCCTTGAAAGTATCTTGGTTATTTCTATTCAAACATGCAATACTAACAACATCTGTCTACCCAACTTACCATATATATATACACCATGTGATTCTTTTTCCAAAAATCAAGTTCCTTCTTGCTCTGCTATCAGATACCACAGCTACGAACTATCACAGGCTAATATCCAAAGTCCAGAGAAAGGACTCAAACTCTAGTCCTTCCTGCTGCCTCCCGAGGAAACTTGCCTCCCTGTGCTTGTCTCCTCCGTGGCCCCTTTTTAGGTTTCTTAAGGTCTATCTAGTTAGCATGAAACCCAAATCAAGCACCTTTATTGAGTTGGCATGAACTTTATATATTTTTTAGACATTTTATCAAATTTATAAAAGAACATGGGCGGGAGTGATATAGCCCAGCAGGGAGGGTGTTTGTTTTGATGTGGCCAACCCAGGTTCGATACCCAGCACCAAATAGGGTCTTCCCATCCCACCAGGAGTGACCCTTGAGCACAGAGTCAGGAGTAAGCCTGGAGCACTGATGGGATGTGGCCCAAAACAAAACAAAAAACAAAAAGAAGATCAGAGCCATTTGGGTGTCCCCTGGGGTCACGATGGCTGCAACAAGGGAGGTGCTTTGGCGACTTGGAAGCATGGTAGAACACTGGGAGGAAGCTCAACTTAGCTCCAGTTCCAGCATAAAGCGATGTAGGCAGGGTCAGGCAGGCTCAGCGCTGGAGTCACCTTGGCCCTGGAGCATTGCCAGGGTGATCCCTGTGTCCTGTACATGCCCTGCACCGCTGGGCCTGAGCAGTGAGGCACTGTCAGCCCCGAGAGTCAGAAAGTAACCCCCAGGCTCTCAAGCACACCTGTGAGGACCCCAAAAATACTGAAACAAGTTGAATATTATAGGAGGGATTCTCCCCACCTCACCCCCCCCCATCAGCACCTGGGTGAGTTCAGGGAATAGTTCAAAAGGACACAGCAACACCACACCACCTCCCCGAGGGACACAAGCTCTTCGCTCACTAGCCGCCACCTCCTGCCCATTCCTAGCATGGCGAGTGACACTGCTGGAGTCAGCTCTGCTCCCTGGCAACATTCTCCGCATACAGTGACACCTTCCCTTTATCTAGGATGGTACAGGGCTGAGATGTGACTCTTGGGTACCAAATAGGAGGCAAACCCTGGCAATGTGAGTTCCTAATTATTTTTTCTCATGCACCATCAATTTGTACTAGTCTCTCAAACTGGCTGGACGTTTCACTTGGCTTGCTGGTTTGGGTTTGGGGTCACCCCCAGTGGTGCTCAGGAGCACCAAGGAAATACCCCCTAGTGCCTAAAGTGGGAGTGGCTCAAGAGGGGTCTGCTCCTGGCAGTGCTGGGCACCAAACCTCGGCCTCCTTCAGGAACGTCAGCCCCTTGAGCGGTTGCTTTGAACAAAACAATATACGGAATACTCACCAAACCTACCAGCTCTCCCCTGTTGTGCATGGCGCACAGCTGTGCATTACATCAGTAAATGCAACAACTGAGAGTGCCAGCACGGCAGAGCCTGGCAAGCTATCTGTGTAGTATTTGATATGCCAAAAACAGTAATAATATACCTCATTCCCATGACCTGAATGAATTGCTTAAGGCTCTTTGTGTTCCTGGAGCGAACAGAGACCCTTGAGGTATAATAGCATACGACAGGCAAGAATGAAGCATTACTGGCGCCTGCTCGAACAAAGAGTTGAATAACAGGAAGACAAGTGATACAAGTGAAGTGATACTCACCAAACACACTTAGAGAGAACTTCTGCTTTGTGTTATCAAACTCATAGACACCTTCATCGGATGAGGACAAGTTGGAGATAGTGAGGGTCCCAGACTTGGTGTCTAAGTTAATCCTGCCCTCGAAGGGGAAAACTCATGGGGCTGAGAGCGAAGGTCCCACTCAACGACTTTATCCTTGTCTTTTGTCCAGAGAATTTCTTGAAGGGGCGCCGACGAGTTTGAAATGTTGAAAGTCACACTTTGGTTCACAGCTCCAAATACAGGATTGCTCTCACTGCTGACTAAATCTAAGACAGAAAAGAGGAAAAAAAAGAAAGTTAGAAATAATATAACTTGATTTAAAACAGAAAAACATTTTCAAGATGCTCTGTGGAGTTAAAATTAGAAAAGCGAGGGGGCAATTCTTCACCACCTGTTGTGATGTTGTTACTAGAACACTACACACAGGAGTAGAAAATCCATGAGCATGGAAGTGACATTTTCTTTCTTTTTTTTTTTTAACAGAAAAATTTATTAGAAAGAACAACGGGAAGGAAAAAATATCACCCCAGTTGGAGAGGAACCTAGCATAGGACTAAATTGAGAGGTGACTTTAGGTTTTTGTTCTTTTTTGATTGATTTATTTGGTTTGGGGGCTAGACCCAGTGACACTCAGGGATTACTCCTGGCTCTGCACTCAGGAACCACTCCCTGGCAGTACACGGAGGGAGTGTATGGGATGCCAGGGATCAGTGCAAGGCAAACACACTCCCCACTACTGTCTCTCCAGCCCTGAGAAGTGATGTTCTGATAGGGAAGTGAGGTCTCTATATACACAAGGATCAGATTCACCAACTGCACACGAGGGCAAGGCCGGGAGTACGGCACCAAGCGAGCTGCCACATGCCCTGCCAGGCGCCCGAGTGGTGGAGAGAAACAGAGAAGGCAAGGCAAGGAAACACTAGGGTCGTCCCAGGAATTCATGTTAATCGGTGGCCCCCCAGGACAGCAAGCGGAGTTATCCAGCCAGGTGTTGGTCACAGGTACCAGGAGGAGGGGCAGGCACGTGGACAGGCCGAGGGGCTCTCAGAGGCAGGCCCTGGAGTGGAGAAGAGCACAGGGTGTCTGAGGAAACCAGGCAGGTGAAAAGGGCGGGATGGAAGCAGCAAGAGAGTAACTGGTGGGGGGGTGAAGCTGAGGAGGGCGCAGGGGCCAGTAACAGAGTATGTGAGTGTGTGGGGAGAAGAGAGGCAGGTTTGTGGCTTATCCCAGAGGCAAGGAAGGCCAGAGAGAGTGCAGTGGGGAGGGCATTTGCATTGCCCAAGTCCGACCCAGGTTCGACCCCTTCACATCCCATACAGTCCCTCAAACATGCCAGGAGTAATTCCTGAGTGCAAAGCCAGGAGTAACCTGAGCATTGGCAGGTGAGTGCCCCCCACCCCCACTAAAATACAAAACCAAGGGCAAAGGAAGCCACAGAATGTTTATTTATAGTGGTAGGTGTTCGTTCATTCGTTTGGTCATTCATTTATTCATTCATTCATTCATTCATTCATGGTGGTAGGTGTTGGGGCCATACCCAGCAGTGCTCAGGGGACCACATGTGAGGATGGAACCATGGTGAGCTGCATGCAAGGCAGGGGTTCTGCCCCTGCACTCTCTCCAGTCCCTGCAGGATGGTTTAATTCAAGGCTAGCTGAAGGGGTTGAAGCTTCCACCAGGCGACAATCTGCAGGGGCAGACACGCAGTGGGTGCGCCAGCTCAGGGGAGAGTCGGGGCACAGATAAAAACGTCTCTGTCTCAGACCTGAGACGATTCAGAGAGATCACCAGGAGTGAGGGGGCTGGAACAGTACAAGGTCGGGGGCTCACGCTGATGTGCGACATCCCAGTTTGATCCTGGCACCAAGGGATTCCCCAGTCACTGTATCACTGTATCACTGTCTTCCCGTTGTTCATCGATTTGCTCGAGCGGGCCCCATTAACATCTCCATATGTCCTGTCTCATGCTAGTAGAGCCCAAGGGCATCTGTTGCTTTAGGAACATAAAGAGCCACAATCCATTCCGGAATGAGGTCTACAATTGTTACTGGTATTTGGCATATCAAATACCAGTAACTACCAGGAGTAATGCTGGGGACCTCCCTAGCACCTCTGCAATGGCCAAAGTGGTGGTCCCGGTGGTCTCTGGCACCATAGAAACACAACAGCACCTCGATCTTGGGCCAATGTTTTGAATTGTCCAGCCTGGGTAGCAAGTATGACTGGGAGTAACCAGGGGGCCGCAGAGTACCCCTCCCAAAGCAACAGGACTTAGCAGTGAGGATGCAGGGATGAGGGAGGAGAGTTCAGAGGCTGCCAAGCTCTTTCCTGCCTTCTGAGATACACGGTCAGCTAAGACCAGAAACAACAGAGGACGGACATAGCTCAACAGGCTGAACTGCTGCTCCACATGCTGCAGCCCCAGGTTAGCCCCCCCAGCTAACAGTTCCCTGAGCACTTCTAGGAGCAAGCCCCAAGTACCTCTAGCTGTAGCCCCAAGCCAAAATAATAGATAACAGATAATAAGCATATGGCTGGGAAGTAAGCTGGGAATGAGACAGAGAGGCTCAAAGAATGAGAGGGGAATGAAAGGGAGGGGCCTCGAGAATGGGCGGGAATGGGAGGGAGAGGCTCAAAGACCCAGAGCAGAGGCGCCCAGCGGGTACCCTGCACCCTTTCCAGTTCTCCACGGTTAGGTGAAGTCTGGGGGTGGGGTGCTTGAAATTCACCATGATGCGAGTATTTATAGCAAAGAAACGGACTCATGCTTCAAGCCAGAGCCCCGCCCACCCACACCAAACTGCTGGTTAAAGATTTACTAGTCATCTTGGGACTGGTATATTCTCCAGACCCCAGAGTGAGTTTCCATGCCAATCTAACTCCAGACCCAGCTTCCTTGTTAACTGAGAACAGCAGGTCTTCAAGGCGAGACATTAAAGATGAATTACACCTCAATGAAAATTTTGCTGCAAGCCATCAGGAATAGCGAAAGGGGCATGAGGGACACCAAGGTGAACTCGCAGCCACTTGCAGTGAACAATGCTTAGGAATTTCAAATGAGAAGCAGACAGCCCTGATTTGTCTCTTGACACATATTTCTGAAATCCGTCTCCCTTAATTAAGAGAAATTGGTCTCAGTAGCAGAACACAATGAAAAGGTCTAGAATTCAGAGAGGTGAGAGTCGACAGACCACACTAAAAACCGAAAATGAGTTATAAACCACAAGTGGGAGAAAGGACAGCATGTGTGGAAGTGGACCACAGTCCTGGTGTCTGGAGGGGACAGTGCCTTGCCCTGGGAATGGATGTTACCTGGGCTTAAGTGCTCGGGCGAAGTCAGGGAAAGGAGCTATTAGAGAAGGGAAGTAAGGGTGGAGAGAGAAAGGATTGGAGGGAAAATATTCATGGTAGTTTTGAGTCAACTGCTCTCACTGCACAAGTGAGCTGTCAAGGACCGAGAAAAAAGGGCAGAACATTCTGGAATGCCTGGGAGAGAAAGGGCAGAACATTCTGGAATGCCTGCTCTCCACTTTTCACAAACTCTTGGGTCCCTTTCAGTTCCGTCCACCTCCAGGAGCAGCCCTGCTGCTGGCCCCATATCATGGGTATGGGGACAGGCTCCAGGGGACAAAGCCACGTGGCCTGTGAAGGCACAGAAGCCCTGGACACCAGGTCCCCGCTCCCTGCTCAGTTCCCTGGTCACGACTGCAGGGACTCACCAGATGGTCCGTTGCTGAGGGTACGATCCAGAAACTCCATCTGAGCAGGTCCCCCAGGGCTGAAGCTACTGAGGAGACCCAGACGGGGTCCTAAGAGCACTCTATGGGGTACCAGCGCAGAGCTAGAGAAGGCTCCCACACTCTGAGAATGAGCAGCTGAGTGCTTTGCTGGGGAATTGGTGGCGGGGGTTGGGGGCGGTGGTGGGGGCACAACCCCAGGTAGGAGAGAGGGCTCTGGGCACACAAGATGCCATTATTTTGTGCTGAGAAAGTCATGATGGTGACAAACCAGACCAACCATTTGAGAACGCCTGTAAAATAGGAAGCTTACCTAGAGGCACAGTAGACCTCAACAGACACAGAAGCGATCATATCTGTAGTCTGGAATCTGATTTGCGGGGTGGGGGTGAAGCCCTTACCTTTTCCTTTGACCCTGTCATCATTCCTGGTTATGCAATCTATAGTTACAATTCAGAACTTATTTTTCAATATTTCTCTCCCTGCATAGAGTCATAGTACCTTAGAAAACACTCCACCAGGTTAGGGCTGGAGAGATCATGCACCAGGTAGGGCACTTGCCTTGTGCATGCCAATGACCCTATATAGCACCCTATGTGGTCACCTGAGTCCATCAAGAGTTCAGAGCCAGATGTAAGCCTTGAGCACTGCCAAGTGTAACCCAAAAAGACAAGAAAAAAGGAAAAAAAGGAAAGAACAAATGAAAAACAAGAATAAAATAAAAAAGGAAAACCCCACCGAAGTTGCCTGAGATGGCTAAACTCTGTTCCTTTCAATGGCTGCCTACTGGTCTAGAGTATAAAGAACCCATACTCAGCTAGCCATCATCACTGCTAAATGCCTTTTTCCTCAAGCTCCTCCTATTGCAGTGAACTGCAGTATCTATTCTGGTGTATATTCCTAGGTTTATGTCTTCATACTTATGGGAAAGGGTCCTAGGAGTGGAGCTGGGAAGTGCTAGATTGTTTTTATTGGATTTTTTAAATGTTAACAGAAGTGCCACATTGCTTATAAAGGGGGAAATGATTCCTAGTACGTGCGTTCCATCAGCAGTGCCAGAGTCACATTTTCCTTGCTCTTCTGCTAACATTCCCAGTATCAGGGTCTTACTTTGTATACTTCAAAATGCCTTGTATTAGACAAAAGTGACATTTTATTGCTATTTAAATGTGCTTTTTCAGGTGGGGAAGATGCCAGAGCCATTCAATCCCCAGCACCACGGAGCATGAGCTGGTCAGCGAGCCTCGTGGAGGCACTGCAGATGACGCAGCCGAGTTGTGGCTCTTTACAGGCAGAGAGGGAAGTGGGGAAAAACTTATCAGAGGTTACCTGAAGAGCTATTACAGCTAGCCATACTTTCTCCAACTGCAGGTTTGTTTGTTTGTTTGGTTTGAGTTTTTTTTTTTTTTTGGTCACACCCAGCAATGCTCAGGGGTTACTCCTGGCACTGCACTCAGGAATCACTCCTGGAGGTGTCTGGGGACCATATGGGATGCAGACCATATGGGACACCCTCAGCACTTAAACCCAGGTAACATCCATTCCCGGGGGGAAGGCACTGTCCCCTTCAGACACCAGACTGTGGTCCACCTCCACAATTTGCTGTCCTTTCACCCACTTGCTGGTTTATTAACTCACTTTAGGCTTCTCTTCTAGTGTGGTCTGTCGACTATCATCGCTCCGAATTCTAGACCTTTTCGTTGTGTTCTTGTTGACCAGTCGAGCAAAGGAAGGCCACTGGTGGCGACTGAGACCAGTTTCTCTCAATTAAGGGAGACGGGTTCCAAAAATATGTGTCAAGAGACAAATCAGGAGTGTCTGCTTTGAAATTTCTAAGCATTGTTCATTACAAGTGGCTGTTAGTTCACCTTCTTGATTTCCCCGTGCCCCTTCCGCTACTCTGATGGCTCAAGCAAAAGGCTACCTGGTGTGCTGTCACTCGCCACAGGTTTGTTTTCATGAAACTGCAGTCTTTCAAGGACACAAAAGTGACCAATAACCTATAAATAATAAACGAAGACCATTTATCTTTGATTTTTTGTTTGTTTGTTTGGGGCCATCCCCTGTAGTGCTCTGGGGTAATTCCTGGCTCTGCACTCAGAATCACTCCTGGCAATGCTTGGGTGATTGGGATACAGCAGATGGGGTGCCAGGGATAGAACGTGAGTCAACTACATGCAAGACAAAGGATCCCTACCCGCTGTATTACCTCAAGCCCCTCAAACCAGTTTACTTGGGCATCACAAGCTAAGTGGTGTCCAAAAGTTTGCACTGCAAGAAACCATATTATTACAGAACCTGGCTGAAAAGTCACGGCAAGAGAACAAGGCAGCTTATTTCTTTTTGCTTGTTGGGTCAAACCCAGCAATACTCAGGGGTTACTCCTGGCTCAGCACTCAGAAATTATTCCTGGTGTTGTTACGGGGACCATATGGGATGCCGAGATTAGAACCTGGGTCAGCCACGTGCAAGTCAAATGCCCTCCCTGCCGTACTGTTGCTCCAGCCCCGAATTAGGAAGTTTAACCAGAGCTGAAGAAACCCAAGAAGTACTGGAATGAGTCCCCTTTCCTCCCAGACTCCCGCAGCTCCAAAGCCAGAGCAGACTGTCTGCTGTCTAGGATGTGGAAGACAGTCTTTTTTGGGCTTCTTCTTAGACACGAGTAAGTAGATTCTAACATACTTCTTTCTCTCTCGAAGTCTGGAGTCCCACGGGCCAGAGGAGACTGCATTGGGAACCTGACGTCAGCACCTCAGGTTAACTGCTCAATTCATAAAACGGTACCCAAAAAGTCCCCTAAAAGTTTTGGCACTCGGCTATATAAAACTTGGTAATTCCCCCTCTCTATAGGACATCCTAACAGTGATTCAGCCGAAACCTCAAGTCCAGAGCAGCAGGCTTTGGGGTATTTCTGTACCCCTGTAGGCTGGCTGGTTTCCCCTCTTCAGTTGGGGCCCTGGTCCCTGGCTCCCACATACTCTTGGCTGACACCCACTGGGAGCAGCAGAGCGCATACAGCCTGGGACGCAAAGCTCTGGCCTCTGCCAGAGGCCCTGCCCAGACCCGCAGATCAGAGAGAGGACCATTCTCACTCCGGAACATCAGTGCTGATACCAAAGCATCTGTCCCTTCGCGTCCCCAATAGTCCCATATAGAGTGGGGGATGTGGCTCAGAGGGGCAGGGTGAGCGTCACACCTGTGAGGGCCTCGGCTCAAGCCCCAAACCAAACAAGAGGCCACAGAGAACTGAGAACCATGGAATAGTCTGGGTCAACTCTACACTCCCCAGGCTGGGCAATAATGAAGGGGGTCAGAGAGATAGTCCCCAGATAGGAGGTGTTCGTCTTACATGCGGCCAACCCAGGTTCAAATCCTGGTAACCCATATGTCACTCCTCCCCCCAGCCACCAGGAGTGATTGTTGAGTGCAGAGCCAGTAGTAATCCCTAGGCATTGCTGGGTTGTAGCAAAAGAGAGAGAGAGAGAGAGAGAGGAGAGAGAGAGAAAGAGAAAGAAAAAAGAAATATTGAAGAAGAAGAATAAGTACGAAGTTTAGTGGTTTGTTGCTTTAAACTAAACATTAATCTAATATAAATTAGTCTTGTAATACTCAACAGTAGGGGCCAGAGCGATAGAACAATGGGTAGGGCATTTGCCTTGCACATGGCCTAACTGGGTTCTATTCCTGGCAACCCATATGGTCGCTGAGCACCACCAGAAGTAATTCCTGAGCACAGAGCCAGGAGTAACCCCTGAGCATTGTCTATAAATATACATATACATATATATGTATATATATACAAAAAGCCAAATAATGATAATAATAATAATAATAATAATAATAATAATCAACAGCACCTGAAGCACAGATATCTAGCGAGTGGTTACGATGAGCACTTGCTAGATAAGCTGCCTAATTCTCTTGCTGTGACTTTTCAGCCAGGTTCTGCAATCAGACCGTAGAACACACAGGTGGTCAGAGAATAATTTTAGCCCTAAATCAACTCAGTGCTGGAGGTCCTATTATTATCTCAATCTTCTCACCCCACAGGAACAACCCTCCCAGTTTAACAGGCCACTGGGCTACAGCAGTGAACAAAGCAGAATTCTCTCCTCGTAAGAGTTTATGTTATATAAGGGGCTGGCGCGAAGGCAAGTGGGTAGGGCACCTGCCTTGCAAGCAGCCAACCTGGGTTCGATCCCCAGCATCCCATATGAACCGCCCCCAGCAACGCCAGGAGTAATTCCTGAGTGCAGAGCCAGGAGTAACCCCTGAGCACCGCCGGCGAGACCCAAATGCTTAAAAAAAAAAAAAGTGAAGGGAGGAACATAAAGGAAAACAGACTCATTGTAGGCTGGTAAGGGGCAGAAGGATGTAACGAAAGGAAGAGCCTGAGCTTGAGAATACAGGGACAGAGAGCGAGACCCACCAGACACAGGAGATGAAGACACTTCTCAGAGCCTCGCTCAGGTCCAGACGCTGCGCTGGGATTCCCCTTTGCCCAGTTCCAAACACAATGCCAGCGTGCACAGAATCTCTGGGGCTGCACCTTCGCCAAGCCTCCACTCTCCACTTCAAACTGGATGGCTGCCACCTAGCCAGCAAAGGCCACCAGTCCCTCTTCTGAGTCCCGAGGAATGCCTTGAAGTTATCCCCTATGGACTATGTTGCCAGGAGTAAAACCTGGAGGAGCTCACCCAGAATTCAGAGGTGATTCTGTCTCCCTTTGAGCTTTCACACCATAATGTCCCTCCACTGCCGTTTCAACTCCTCCTCTCTCCCCCAGACCTTCCCTGTTTGTGGGATCCGATCAGCGGCCATCAGCCACATTAGCCACACAGGCTCATAAGCTCATGAAATGAGCAAATGAAACCCAAGAGAGATGGAATGAGAAGGAAAGTGGACACCTACCTTTGAAGATTTAGTACAGAAAGGACAACACAGAACCTCGGGTTAACTGCATAGCCACATGTGGAAAACACTGTGGGGACAGTCAGGAATGTAAGATCACTCTCACCCTTTCAGGTCATGTTCCAGTTTGACAGAGCTGACCCAGCCTGCCTTCATACTCAGAGGCCTTTTTATTTTTTTTTTTTTGGGGGTCATACCCGGCAATGCTCAGGGGTTACTCCTGGCTCTGCACTCAGGAATTACGCCTGGTGGTGCTCAGGGGACCATATGGGATGCCGGGATCAAACCGGGGTCGGCCGCATGCAAGGCAAATGCCCTACCTGCTGGACTATCACTCCGCCCCTCAGAGGCCTTTTAGGGTGACAGTTCTTGTTTAAGACAGAATCCGGCTGAGCCCTACAGCTTGCTTTGGGGACGTGACTCTTAATGGAGAGTACCCAGGTTCTGAGAGTCTTTTAGAGCCTTGTTTGAATGTCGGTTCGCTATTTCTGTTGTTGACTATTGTTCATGGCATTAAAATTTTCTTTATAATCTTGGTTACTTTCCATGTTTACAATCTTTGTTATTTGGTCCATAATTATAGTCTGTAATAACTAATTTATGATGACATCAGACTATATACTTCATATTTACTGAATGTCTATTTCCTGAATGTTTATATTAAACTACCTGCCCTTTTTTTTCTAGTTTTTAACTGTGCTGGGGTAAAATCACTTATAAAACTACACACCAATTGGCCTGATGGAAATTCAGATGCCAACAGACAACTCAGGGAACACTGTGAAACAGAAGTGAAGGTCAGTAAGATCCCAAATGGGTTCCTACAGACAACTCGGGAACTCTGTGAAATGGAAGTGAAGGTCCGCAGGACCCCATACGATTCCTTTCCTGAAAACAAGCCCACCAAAATGATCTGGTTCCTATGGAGGGGGAATCTGGTTGGCAGAACAGATCCAAGTCACAAACACTAGATCCGTTACTAGGGTTTTTCCATGAGGGTGTGGGGAGTGCAGTGAGTGGTTAGAAACTGATTTCAGGGTTCCTGGCCAGTTACTTCTGATAGTTTCATTCTGAGTCCCAGCACCTGTGGGCACAGAGGTCAACTGCACAAATACCAGCTGGCCAACGGGCAAGGTCAAAGGGCACACACAGAGAAGGAATGGGATGGCGAGGGAACAGGGCGCAGTGCCTAGTGAAGGAGAGAAAACTGTACTGAGGGAGGGTGAACGAGCTGAACGTCATCTCCAAAGATGGGCTGTAAGGATGGGGGCAGCTCTTTGACACTGCATTTCACATTCAACTCCAGCACGTCAGGACACAGGGAAAGACTGTTTCCTGATTTCACTCCACCGAGATTTGAATCCTTCAGCTCATTAGAGCTGCTGAATCCAAGGTCCATGCCCTAGAGGTAATAAACCATCACCTGAGGAGAAACAGTTCAAAGAGCAATGGGAAGCCAGAAGACCCAGCAAGGGCAGGCTGATGTATGCAGGCCTGCCCAGGTACACGCCTACCCTGGAGCTGCACTTAGTAAAGGAAATTCAGAACTAGACACCAACAAAACCAATTCCTAGACCTGGTTCTTGGGAAGTGCTTCTAAGTCTCTTGCCAAATTTATGATGGATACCTGTTAAAAATTTTTTTCTTTCTTTTGCATTTTGGGTCATACCCAGTGATGCTGAGAGGCTACTCCTGGCTCTACATTCAGGAATTACTCCTGGCAATGCTCTGGGAACCATATGGGATGCTGGGGATTGAACCTGGGTCGGCCACATGCAAGGCAAACGCCCTATCCACCGTACTTATCCCTCTGGCCTCCAAGACTGGTCAAAGTAAATCTCAAACAACAGCACAAATTTAATGTATAAAAATGAATTATCTGAGTTCTAGGCTTTTACCACTTTTTAAATTTAATTGTTATCAATTTATTTATCAGTGGATATTGCTAATTTTTTTTTTTTTTTGCTTTTTTGGGTCGCACCTGGCGATGCTCAGGGGTTACTCCTGGCTCTGCACTCAGGAATTACCCTGGCAGTGCTCAGGGGACCATATGGGATGCCGGGGGATGGAACCCAGGCCAGCTTAGGCCGGCTGCGGCAAGGCAAACACCCTAACCGCTGGACCATTGCTCCGGCCCCCTTTTTGTTTTTTTTTAGGTCATACCCAGCGACGCCAGGGGTTCCTCCTGGCTCTACACTCAGGAATTACTCCTGGCGGTGCTCGGGGAACATATGGGATGCTGGGA
>JAJIBD010009910.1:0-90477 GCA_021461705.1 Cryptotis parvus | reverse complement strand
GGCACCAGTAACATCTCCATATGTCCTGTCTCATGCAAGTAGAGCCCAAGGGCACCTGCTTGCTCCAGGAACATAAAGAGCCTCAAACCATTCCATCAGGTCATGGGAATGAGGTCTATGTAGTCATTATTTGACCTATTTTTATTTTTGTGAGGGGGTTATGTCAGTCCTGGGACTATGGGTGTGATGTTTAAAACAACATACCTGGGTTTTGTATTCCTGGCAGTGCTCAGGGGTCCATATGGGATGCTGGGGACAGGGACATGGTGTGGCTGCGTGCAAGGCAAGCACCTTATCCACCGTGTTTTGACCCTCAGACACTTGCTATCTCCCCCAGACACTAGTTATTTCTGACACAGGTCCCCAAATACTTGGAATTCCTGAAGACCAGTCAAATGTCTTGTATCATTTTCAAAAGACATTGGGGCCACAGGGGAGGTTGGTAGCAACCTTCACTGGAAGCAAATGATTAGTGGGAATTTTGTCCCTGATTCAGCCTCTCACCACCCCCAGGGAGGGAAGAACTGAAGTTGGCTGCCTCACCAAAGCCAGTGAAACTTAGCACGGAAAGTACAGAGAAACCAGTCTAAATGCTCAACACCAGGATCCCAGGAGCCTTGGCTTCAGGAGCACAGGTGAGGGGGAAGAAAGAGGGGTCTCTGAAGAAGGCTGGAAAGCCCCTTCTCATCTTTGCGGTTTCAGAGCAGATCTTGTTATAAAAACCAGTGGTTTTAGTATGCTGGAGTTTTGGCAACTGCTCTAACATGTTTCACAAGGGAGACATGGAAATGCGACTTAGAAGCCTATGAAGCAGGGGCAGAGGGGTGATAACCTGTTTTCATGGCACAACACTGGACCGATTACGCGTTTCATGGCAGAACCCTGGGCTCAATCCTCTGACACTGGATAGTCCCCTGGGCAACACTGGGTGTGGTCGTGAGAAAAAAGCTGCACCACTAGGAGTAATTCCTGAGCAAAGAGCCAGGAGTAACCCCCTGAGCGTTGCCGGATGTGACCCAAAAAAAAAAAAAAAGCTGGTTGGTCTGCAGTACAGGTGTGCACACCTGAGCTTTGACCAGAGTGAGGCAAGCATATGGATTGAACCTTAAGTTGTAGAACCGGATGTGGTTGTAGGTGCGTCAGAAGAGAAGTGTAGCTAGTGCATAGTTGGCTCTGCTAGCATTAGAGTACTGCTCTCTCAACTGGTGCAACTCCCAACTCACCACCAGAAATGAGCAACCAGCTAACCAGCTAACTTGCATATAATCATACCTTCTAGGAGTGCACTAGAATGCAGGACCTAACTCACAGCACCACTAGCTGACTGTGCACAAGTTGGCCTGACCTTTAGTCTATTTTCTTGGCTATAAGGACCATGACAGCTGATAATAAAATATAATTTAAAAAAATAACTTGATAAGCACCTAGCACATAGTACTCAATTTTATGATTTTTTTCAATTTTGAGGAAACGTAACTTTGCACATACTGTTAAGGTATGAACCTCAATAAACAAGTCACATTTAAACACTTTTCTGATTTATCAAATGATATTGATTTAATCTTTTATGCCTTCCTTACAGAGTTTAAACATGGAAATTAATCACTCCCTACCAGAACTATTCAAGTTTTTCCAACCAGCTTCTTTGGCAGAAGAGACAAGCCCACGTAACAGAATTATTTTTCCACTTACTGTAAAAAAAAGGATCGACTGTATGAAGTCCACTTTTGTGAATATAATTTGTTTGTGACTCACTGGGGTTGCTGAGGGGGACAAGCGAAGCTTCGGCGTCTGCATAGACAAGCCTCACCAGCATCTGAGGCAGAGAGCATACTTCTGCTTGAAAGGCAGTCCTGGAAGGCTTAATGCTTCATGTGAGCACATGGAAGCACGCATGCCTTAAAGGCTAAGTATCCAGAGGCAAGTACTCAACACTCAGCTCAAACCTCCACATCTGTACCAACTGGATAGTCAATACTGATTTCATTTTGGGAGGGAAAAGCAAAAGTAGCAAATCTTTCAAAACATTCAATAAAGTTCATTCTTGGTCTTCTCTTCCTGAATGTTTTCAGCTCCCTTAGCTTTAATCACTGAACAAGACCAAAAAAGAACTTTATTTACATGACTTTATTTTACATCGAGAACCATGGTTTTTACTAAAAAACAAACAAACAAAAAAACAAAAAAAAAAAAAGGAGGGAGCCCTCATTCTGCCTTTAATATTCCTAAAAGCATTTAAACCAAAATTCTTGATTTTGGAAGACTTAAGACATTGTGCATTTTAAATATTTTCATTCTTTCAATAACTATTAAAAATAAGTTCACTATTAGGTTTTCAAATGCCCTAATTACATCTCCTTTGCTCTCACTTAATATTTTATCAATCCCATCATATGCACACAAAAATTAAGGTGTTACATATATTTTAATTTTCAGGCACAATGATAACCAGCTCTTAATCTAATTACTATTTCACTTATTCAGAAATAGCATTTAGACACAAAATCCAATGTCTCACTTTGTAAAATAAACTTTGGTTAATTTACACAAATCTGACATGGCATGTTTTGTGGGCTTTAAGCAATACAATGAATTTTTTTTTTTTTTTTTTTTTTTTTTTGGTCACATCCGGCAATGCTCAGGGGTTTCTCCTGGCTCTGCACTCAGGAACTACTCCTGGCGGTGCTCGGGGACCATATGGGATGCCGGGATTGAACCCTGGCCGGCTCGGGCCGGCCGCATGCAAAGGCAAACGCCCTACCTGCTGGGCTATCGCTCCGGCCCAATACAATGAATTTTTAATAGTTATAATGTCGGCAGAGCTGAGAATCATTTGGTTTAGTCTCTTGAAACTATAGAATAATAAAGTTATATGTCTTTGAACATGAAAAAATCCGAAGGCAAGGAATCATATAAAGAAACTGAAAGGCAGGTGCGATTCCAAGGACTCCCTCTCATTTTTAAGATGACCAGTAACTTAGTCACTTTATGGAAGACGTAGTGAAGAAAATCAGTGTTCCTTAATGTGCCACTGAATAAAGCTAAAAACCACAAGAATTGAGACATAATGGTCCTAAGCTACAAGGTCACCAAAAGATCCTGTTGCTTGGTCATTAAATATAGGTGAGTGTGAGTTAATATCCTGTGCCGAGTAGAGGTCAATTTCACTTCATTTATTTTTTTCCCTTAAAAAAAGGTGGCCTGGCCAGTGCCATTTAGGATTCTCTGCTAACTGTAAAATGTGGACTTATTTTCTTCTGTTTCTTATAGTCCATGTGATTACAAGCTTTCAGTTCTTTAAATCAAAAAAATTTTATGCATATAACCATGTCAGTGTATTGCCCTTAGTTTCAAATGTACAACTACATAAATAAAAACTTGTTTCCTCAGTATTACTTGACATTTCTTCTGTAGTTTCTTTATTTAAAAAAGTAAATGTAACAAGGTACTTAAAAAAGGCTAGATACAAAAGTAGTTAAGCTGCTCACGAACATTTAAAATTTTCCAAAATGTATCTTCAATAATCATGATCTTATAAAACATTTTACAGTTATCAGAAAGTGCCCAGGCTGAGTTTACAGAACTGAAATACCTTCGTACAAATGGCTACCAAGAACTGAAGTGCAGGTAGCTCCTGACTGACTGCTCATTGAAGTAGGGATACAAAGGGGGAAGTTGCATGTGGTCAAGTATGGTTGTGCATTGGCCCACTGTATGTACAAAAAAGTGCCCTCACTCAAATGAACAAAATACATGCAGAATATAGTGATATTTCGTATTCTAGAGCGCAATGCAATCAAACTAAACCGTAGTAAAAGTGTTTTTTTTAAATAGGTAAAAGTGATTTCATCTTTTAAGATATGAATGTCAAGAACTTTTTTTACAAGTTCCATATACATGATACACAACTGCAGCCAACCACAAATTAAACACCATTAAAAAAAGTTAAAATGAAAACACAGAACATACTTAATTTTTTATTTTGAAATTCCCTATTCCCTCTATACAAGAACCTTTGCTGAAACACTTTCCACAAAGGCAGCAGTGAATTTTCAGAACATTTTACATATTTTCCCCTCAGCAAAAAGATAAATCACAGTGAAATTACGTTGTTCTGCTGTCATCTTTGGCTGGGGTTTGACCCAAAAGTTGTTGCCCAGCAAACCATTATAGTTGCCAGTGCTCCTCAGGCCTTCAAGCTACAAACTCGGCAAGGAATGTTTGCATTTAATCTCTTAAGTACCACCAGGGGGTGTGACAGCATTAACTTCCATAAACTTTTTATAGACAAATGGAAAAAAATCTACAAAATTAGCTAGTAATATTACACAGCAATACACACTTTTTATACTCTACACAAAACCAAAATTCTTGGTCTTTATGGCGAGTAATAATTTCTGTTTGAGAATTTGTTTAGAGGAATAGAGTGGGACATAAAGTCGAGAAATACAAGTATTTGCAGTAGGAAGATGTTGGTCATCTGGTGGTCTGATAGTGATTGAAGGCATAGGCTGAAATCCTTCTTCGCTGGCTGGTAATGACGGGCTCGACGTCCAAAAGTAAACCTAAACAGAATATCAGCATTATGATTTTTGGCTTCACAAGTTAAAAATCTTAGTTCTGGCCCCAATCTCATGTTAAAATCTACATAAGAAAATCCACACAGAAAGTCTCATTCTCATGTTAAAATCTATAACGGTGTACGGTGAACTTGGGTTTTACAGCTCTTTCGCTAAAAAGAAAGGAGTAAGAATAAACTGTGAGTAGTGTAGGAAGTGACTATGTATCAAGGTTACCGTTTCTCATCTGTAATATGGTTGGTGGCGCCAAGTGATCTCTAAGACCTTCCAGTGGCTAAAGCGCTAAGACACAAGGTCTCATTAAAAAAAAGAGGAAAAGGTTCAAAATTCACACAGACTGTCAAAAGTTACTTTGCATTTGATGTACTTAGCAATATTCTCAGTGATACCAGGTCTGCTAAAGACCCTGTATTAGAAAAGTTGGTGCCAGAGCAATAGCACAGCGGGTAGGGCATCTGCCTTGCACTCCGGCCGACCCAGGTTCGATCCCCAGCATCCCATATGGTCTCCCAAGCACGGCCAGGAGTAATTCCTGAGTGCAGAGCCAGGAGGAACCCCTGAGCTTCGCTGGGTGTAATCCAAAAAAAGAAAAAAAAGAAAGAAAGAAAGAAATATTGGAAGACCCTGGACTGGAGCCACACAAAAAAAATGACTAAAAGCAGGACCCCCCCCACACAAAAAGATATTAATTGAAAAATACGGAAAACTATACATTTTTTGTACTGAACTGTACAAGTAACCCATTCCCTCTCTCAAATCTGGGGCGATATCTGGAAGTTGCGTCATTTTTAATATATTCCATGAGTTGTCTGTGATTCTCTGGGAAAGGAAGATGCCCTCCTCAAATGTCCACACAAAAGATGAGCAGATACTGCCTTTAGGTGTCATGGACAGGCTGATCTGGGTAGGAATTCTTGAGGCTGGTAAATGATTTCACTGACCTGATGTACTTTCCAAAGTTATAATCAAAGTTCTGTGACAGAACTAATGGTTTGAAGTTAATGGTAGTTAAGATTAAAGTCACAGATTTGACAGTGACATATCACAGAAGGGCTACCCTAGCCCCCGTAGACAGAGCACCATGAAGGTATTCTGGAAATTCCCTGAAAGCTCGCCTATGAGTCAGGAGGACTTGGGACACACAAAAGAAACTAGGGAGAGAGATAGAAGGAAGAAAAACTGGTCCCAAAAGAACAAGTCAACCAACATCTTCTGCATGAACTGCTATCAATCGCTCAAAGGTTGTATAATTTCAATTATTACAGCCTATTAATATTTCAGTTACATTCTAGAGGAGAAAAACAAAACTGTCATTTCTGACCACATATATTTTCTTATCCAAACTTAGAAGACTGCATATTTACTGCCTCTTACTTTTGGGGGTTGCGGGCCCTGTCCATGTGAGGCCCATACTCTAATAGGGCTATATCTTGTGCTCCACACATGGTATTTTCTCTTGTAAATTTTTCTGAGGGCACCATGATTTACAATGCTGTTGCTCATCACTTGGGCATGCAATGTTCTAGTTCCACATCAACCAGTGTCCAGCATCCCTCTCACCCTGTTTCCTCAGCTAATTAGTTTTAAATTTCAGTTATTATAGTTTGTATCACGTGTCCACAACAGTGCAGGCTCATATGGTTTAATGGACAGTTACCTCATCTTCACTCCACCAAAGCACCCAAGCCCCTGGTGTGAAGTTAACAACCAGTTAAGCCTGAAGTGACAGACGGGAAGCCACTCTCCAGGTGACCGTGCTGCATCACCAGCACTGCCCCGATTCCCCATCCCTGCATTCTCAGCTCTGCCACACATGGCATTTTTGACTCTTGCGCTTCCTTCTACAAATACCGTAAGCCTTTAACTTACAAGATCTTGTCGTCCGTCATGCTCATCTTCTCTACTATTGACCAAAACCAACGCTTAAACTGCAAAAAGCTTTTCAGCATTTTCTCCTGGGAATGAAAAAATATAAACTCATTAGCATGTATTTTTAGGTTATAAAGACAAAATTGAGAGACATTTTATAAGATTGTGGGACAGTTAAGGCCATTTGCATATATAAAGTCTTTGTATTTCCTTTTTTCTCTTTTTTGCTTTTTGGGTTATACCCAGAGATGCTCAAAGTTACTCCTGGCTCTGTACTCAAGAGTTTACTCCTGGCAGTGCTCAGGGGAACATAGGGGTGATGAGGATCAAACCCAGGTCGGCTGCATGCAAGTCAAATGCCCTACCTGCTATACTATCACTCCAGCCCCAAGTCCTTGCATTTCATTAGGTTTTGTTTTGTTTTTTCTTTTGCCTTTTGAGTCACACCCGGCAATGCTCAGGGGTTACTCCTGGCTCTGCACTCAGGAATTACTCCTGGCGGTGCTCAGGGGACCATACGGGATGCCGGGATCAAACCCGGCTGGCATGGGCCGGCTGCGTGCAAGGCAAACGCCCTACCCGCTGGGCCATCGCTCCGGCCCTCGTTAGTTATTATATAGACTTAAGATGACCAAGATAAACGAACGAACCTCAAAATTTATTAATTATGATCTTAACATTTTAATGAGTTTATACGCCACTTGAGGTGCTTTTGCTTATTTCCCCCCTTGATTAGAGCATTTTACTGGGGGTCTTTAGGGCAGGTGGAATATTGTGACCTTCAGCAGCCCAGCTGGATCAGGCAGCAGCTGAGCTGCTGAAAGCACTTTTATTCTAGGGCCATATCCACCACTGTTCGAGGGGTCCTCCAAGCATGCTGCTCGTAGTGTCGGGGTCTGGAAGTGGAACCCAGGCTCCCACACGGCGAGCAGGCACACGAGCCCATGGGCTGTCTCTAGCCTGCGCCTCTGTCAGCATCTCCTCACTGCTGACTGGAGCACGGCCCGATCCCTCCTAGGATTTTGGTTTGCAAGAGAGACAAATTCTTATCTCACAAGATTAAAAAGGCACAGAAACTATCATATCTACATATTGCCATGTATAAAAGAGAAACACGGAAATATCCAAATCGAATAAACACCATCATTTGGATGAAATTGCTTACAAAATTGTTTATAAAAAAAAAAGCAAAACAATTGCAGAAAAGATTCCTATCTTCATGTGTACAGTTATCTTTAAAAGAAAAAAAAACACTACAGCTAGAATTCTCTCAAAATGAATTTCTTGAGACTTTCAGTGTTTTGCTCTACTGCTCAATTAAAGGTCTAATTCTTAAGAAATGAAAGTTAGGCATAACCTTCATTTCTTAGGGGGATTCTGGGGCTTCTCCTGGCTCAGAGTTCAGGGTCACTCAGGGACCATATGGTTTCAGGGACTGCTCCAGGGCTGGCCATAAGTAAGCCAAGAGCCTTACTCCTAGTATTTTCTCTAGCCCCAGTATTACTTTAGCAAGGCATTCATTACTACTTCTCTTAGATTCTTCATTTTCCATGTACTATTAAGTGTGTAATGGTCAAGAGCTACAAAGTCAGTATCAATGAAAATCTGGTGGCTGGACAGGGCCACACCACACCTAGCAGTACTCAGGGCTTACTCCTGGCACGACACCAGGGGCCATAGGTGGTACCAGGGATTGAACACGGGTAAGCTGCAGTATAGAAAGCATTCTACCATCGTTCGGCCCAACAAAAATTCTTGAGTTTCAGTTATGACTCTTACAAAGAGTGACACAATTACCATTAGAATTCCCCACCCCCGGAAAATTCTGAAAATACTTAAAATACAGTTGCTCACCCAAGCTTCACTTCTATAGTCAAAGTACATTACACATATGTATTTATGTGTGTGCTTGTGTATATTCTGGGAGAGGCACAGTAGCAGAGAGTAAACCCAGGATTTCACACATGTGAGCCACATGCTGTGTTAATGGACCATATTCCCAGCTCTAAGCCATACAGTCTTCAAAACTCAATGCAATTTTCAGTTTCAAAAAGAATAACCTAAAATTGAGTCATGATATTTGTTTTTGTCCTTCTCAGGTCACACCCCGCGATGCTCAGGGGTTACTCCTGGCTCTGCACTCAGGAGTTACTCCTGGCAGTTTGTTCTTGGGGACCATGTGAGATGCTAGGGACTGAACCCAGATTGGCTGCATGCAAGGTAAATGCCCTCCCCCTGCACTATTGCTCTGGCCCCTGAGGCAGGGTATTTCAATCTGTAACAAATCAATGAAGAGAAACTCTGGAATCGCTGATGAGCAAACATAGACTCTCCCATACCTGACTCATCGTTGAAAGAGGTGAAGCTGATGAGCATTTGCACGTTGACTTCGCGCAGCCATTAACCAGAAGCCTGAAGTCTTCTGCTGTCAAGTCCTCTAGTGAGTTTTTCGGAAGCACGTCTAGCAGGCCCTTCCTCATTGCCTTGAGAACGGAAAACTTATGTTTTTATTATACCCTATGTTCAAGCCCAATGATTGGCTCTCACTTGAACAGCGATGCAGGTACACACCACCAGTGGGTCGCAATTGAACGCAGTTTCATCAACACTAATCACAGAGCCAGTGTCAACACGTTAAGCCAGAGAGAAATTCAGGTCTGTGTTCTGAGTTTCTTCAGGGGAAGGGGCTGAGTGGGAGGGACAGTGAAGTGGGCCGTGCGAGCAGGGGAGCATACCCAGAGAGAGCCTCAGACACGCACCATGTGTTCTGGCTTATCTCCTAAGCTATTTTCCTAGCCTGTACTTTGAAAAAGATTCAATCACTGTGAATTAGAAAGTAACTTGTAACTGAGTTTCAGGTGTACATGGTTCTAATTCCTCCACCAGTGTTCACTTCCCTTCACCAATGTCCAGTTTTCCTCGTCTAGGAGCCTGCCTCTAGAATAGGCACTTTTCCCCTTCTCTTCTGGCTCCCCCTTTAACACTGTGGAGCACAATTCTGTTACTGATGGATAACATGCATGTTCTATCAGCACTGAGTGCTGGTCGAGTGACCACTTCCCCTACCATTGCTCCTTACTTTTCCTGAGTTATCTCCCTCTCCCTGTTTTGAATTTCTTAACAGATCTGAGGCAGAAAAATAAAAATAGATTAGAGGCTTGAAAGCCAAGTATTAACAGCATAAAGCAGCAGCTAACGGAATACTTTAAAATGCATTAAGTGCTGTCCTATCAAGATCCCAGGACAAGTACAACAAAACCCCCAAATGCAGAGGGCTGCTGAGAGATGGTCCTGTCATCTCTAAGTAGTTTACTCATGACATCTGGCTAAAGAGCAGTTCCGCATGGTGTGAATCCCGTCAGAGCCTCCACAATTCTTCCCAGGCATGAGAATCAAACATGGGGTATCTGACAGTGTCGGTACAAAATTACAGGGGCTGCTGTCTTTAGAAAGATGAAACCCTGGAAAGGGGGAAACTTTATTCATACACTGCAGGACGGATGCTGTTCTAACCTGAGGGTCAGAGCAGGGATATGGCCCTTGGGTTTCTGAGAATGTTCCCCTTTCTGTTCTTAGCATGGCAGACAAGCTGTGCCAACAATGTGATTGGTGAATATATACTTTCCTTTGGGAGCCTGAACTTCAGTGAGCATGGCTGGCAGACCACAATGAAGAAACCAGAAGCCAGTCTCCATGGCACAGGCAGAAAGTGTTTCCAAGAGGGGCCTCCAACAAAAATCCTGGAGCCTGACACTTCCAGGGGTTTCTGTGTCTGACCAGCATGTTCTCTGCACTAACCCATGGCTCTGAGAAGGAAGCTGGGCCCTTCGTTTCTCCCATGCTAATTGCTGTGTATTGCCCCCACTTGCTAAGAATTCTCTCACTACAATATCCCTGGCACAACTCTTAAGTGTGCCGGCAGTCAAGTAAGTCACAAAAGTATGGGTGGTCACAGGACCCCAAATGGTAGTCATCTCAAATACACACACTTTTTTTTTTGGGGGAAGGGGGTGGTCACACCCGCTGATGCTCAGGGGGTTACTCCTGGCTCTTCGCTCAGGAATTACTCCTGGCAGTGCTGGGGGGACCATATTGGATGCTGGAGATCAAACCCAGGTCAGATGCATGCAAGCCAAATGCCCACCCACTGTGCTATCACTCAGGCCCACGCATTCTTTCTTCCTCAACATTTTGTTCATCAAATCTGCTGTTTTTTTCAAGGCATTTATCCCCAATAGAGAGTTACTACTTTGATCTGGACTCAAGTGTAATTTACACGTAAATCAGTTCCTTTTTGTTGGAAGGTATTTGTGAATGGGAGGAGTCAAATGTGAGCCAGTTTACCACTAATAACCTCATCAGATGCAGTAACACTTTTCCGAAAATACTCACATGTAATGGCTGTTCCAGAACCACCAGCATTCTGTGCTCTGCATATTTTCGAACATACTCATACACATTCTGGGGGGTGACTGGGATATTGACACCATTAGGAATAAGTTCAACCTGTGAACATTTCAACGGTACAATAGTTTTTTCCAAGCAATCATTAAAATTAATGGAAAGATAATTTTGTATCTGCCAAGTACTTAAAAGTTGTAATGCTTTTAGGTTTAAATTAAGTACAATTTTTCTGTCCTCTCTAAATTGATCTTCACACAAAAAGCACAAAAGAAACTAAATTCTCTTGGCAGAAGCAAAGAATTCAGAATTTCCTTTACCTGCCCTCCACCCTCTTCTTTACACAGATCAATGGCAAATGCCAAATCCATTGTCGGAGAAAACAGCGTCAGCATCTGAACTCTGAGAAGCCAGGATAAGTTGCCGCAAACTCTCATACATCACAGGATCAAAAAAGGCAAAATCATGCCAATTGACCTAAGAAGTAATCATAAGAAAGTCCATTATTAGGCTCTGGTGGAGGGATGAGTGCTGGAACACTGTATGACCGAAACCCAAATATGAACATCTTATGAACATCTTTGTAATTGTATATCTCAGTGGTAAAATATTTTTTAAAAAGTCCATTATTAGATCAGAATTATGGATGCAGTAAAGAATTCTAAGAAACAGTACAGCAGGTAGGTGCTTATCATGTATACAGCAGACCTGGGTTCAATGCCTGGTATCATGGTTCCCTAAATCCCACCTGGAGTGATCCTTGAGTAGAGTCAGGAATAAGCCCTGAGCACCATGGGTGTGAACCAAAGACAAACCAAAATTATGAAATAAAGAGGTAATAGCCACCTGTCTCTGGCTCTGATTATACATTTCGGTTTTTATGTATAATATATATTTTGATAAAAATTAAAAGTCAATAATGTTTAAAGACAAAATAAACTATTTGCAAAAACCAGCGCTATTAAATAGTGACTATGCTGACCAGCTGCTGAGCCAAATACACATCCCAGGAAGGAGATATAGTGCAATGGCCTGAAGCACATGCTTTGCAGCCCATTGCAGCCCAGGTTCAATCCCTGGCTCTGGAGGGTAGTGCCAGATGTAGCCCCAAAATAAAAATAAGCATTCTATTTCATTTTGACAATAATGGTAAGATTACTGATACTCAGAATATGCAATCACTTGCTGAAGGTCACATCACTGTGCTAAACCTTAGTTAATTTGATTCCATGGCTTCTTTCATAAACCTACAAAGGCTCAGATAACATTTCTCAGTATGTTAAGCTCTTTTGATCTTGTTTTGTTTTGTTTTAGATTTTGGTGCTCAGGTATCACTTTCAGGTGTAATTGGGACACTTAGTCCATTTACAGAAGGAAGATTTCCAGGAAGGCATGGAGGCACTTTTGTCCTGCCCTGAAAATGGCAGGGTGGGAGCCAAAATAAATCTGGGAGCCTCAGGGTTAAGGCAAGTCATTATGCTACAGCTTTAACCACGCCTACTTTTATCATACATGTGATGTGCATGGTGAGAAAATCAGACTAGATTTATAAAAGATGGAAACATTTCTTTAGCAATTTCTTTGTAAGACCTTTAGGGACACATAGACAGTTGTGTTTACATCAAAAGCTGCATTAAGGGGCTGAAGCGATAGTCTAGCGAGATGGGTGTTCGCCTTTGCAAGCGGCTGACCCAGGTTCGATCCCCGGCATTCCATATGGTCCCCTGAGTACCGCCAGGAGTTAATTCCTGAGTGCAGAGCCAGGAATAACCCCTGTGCATCACCAGGTGTGGCCCAAAAAAAAAAATACTGCATTAAGAATTTAATTCATGGTATAGGAAAAAAGATATACATGATAATCTCTAAATGTATGTATTGCAATCCACAATGTGTAAGAGAAGAGAAAGAGAGAGAGAGAAGAGATAAAGAACTTGCCATAGAGGCAGGCTAGGGGAGGGGGAGGGAAGTGGGGACATTGGTGGTGGGAAATGGGCACTGGTGGAGGGATGGGTGCTGGAACACTGTATGACGGAAACCCAAACATAAACATTTTTGTAATTGTATATCACATGGTGGTGTAATAAAATATTAAAAAAAAAAAAAAAATTTAATTCATGGGGCCAGAGTGATAGCACAAGGAGGAGAGGCGTTGCCTTGCATGCAGCTGACCGGGTTTGATCCCCAGCACCCCATATGGTCCCCGAGCACCACCAGGAGTAATCCCTGAGGGGCAGAGCCAGAAGTAACCCCTGAGCATTGCTGGGTGTGACAAAAAAAAAAAAAAAAAAAAAAAAAAACCACGAATTTAATTCATATATAGAAAATGTTGATTCTGCCCCACCTCCCAGTTGTAATGGAATATACAGGTTTTCAGACTTTCAAATGTGGACATACCAAGCGCATGTTCGTATTTTCTTATGTTCTCTTCTCCCTTCTCCCCCACTATAATTTTCCAAACATCCTTTTTGAGACAATGCTAATTTCTACCTCCACTATTACATGCTAGAAATAATAATAGCTAAATCTACTGGGCATTTACCAGGCGCCAGGCATTATGTTGCTTCTTTGCCATTTTATTTTATTATTTTTTTGCTTTTTTTGGGTCACACCCGGCGATGCTCAAAGGTTACTCCTAGCTCTGCACTCAGGAATTACTCCTGGCAGTGCTTGGGGACCATACGGGATGCCAGGGATTGAACCCGGTCGGATATGTGCAAGGCAAACGCCCTATCCACTGGACTATCACTCCTGTCCCTTCTTTACCATTTTAGACACAGGAAAATATGCCACAGGCGTCAGGGGATTTGGCTGTGACACGATGCAGTCCACTCCTCCCGCTTCCCGACTTGTCCAATGCCATGAGATGTTTCAAATCATTTGCAATAGCTAAGCTTTAAAAGCGTGAAACTAAGGCCATGAAAAGTATGCTTTTATAAAACAAATTTTGCAACGGCGAAGCAGTTAAGATTACTTACTTTTCTACCAAGTAACACTTTAATCACGTGTCGATTCAATGTGATAGGACACAGTTCATTTTGTAACAGACATAGTCCAAGAATCCTAAAAAAAAAAAAAAAAAAAAGCCAGGGAAATATTTAAAATAAGTAATGCGAGCACATGTTCTAATCTTATACATGCATATGTAACACGCATAAACTATTTTGGAAAATCTTCTACAACCCCAATTTAAAAATCACATTTTATAAAAGTACTACATGTTAGTAAATCTCATAAACTACAACTCTTAAGAAAAAGATTTTTTTTACCTGCCAATGTTTCTGAAACAGTTCAGCCTTGCCTCTGTGTTTTTGCCAGGCCTGGGAGTATAAAAGCCTCTTTTTCCAGGTTGGTAGAACAAAGGTGCGTTATCATCCCCATCGTCTGTGTCATCCAGATCCATGTCCACCACACTGCGGCTTGAGCCATGGCGCTTCCGGTTTTCCTGAGCACACGGGAATATCAGAGATTTTAAAATTGATTGATTTCAAAATACAAAACATTTAACAGCAGATTCTCTAAAAATACACAGCAAAATAAATCGGACTGTCAAGGGAAACATTCATATTCAAATGTGTAACCTAGTTTAGGTCAATTGACTTCTTTTTGGGTCACACCCAGCAATGCTCAGGGGTTTCTCCTGGCTCTGCACTCAGGAATTACTCCTGGCAGTGCTTGGGGGGACCATATGAGATGCCCGGGAGCCGGCTGCGTGCAAGGCAAACGCCCTACCCCACTGGGCTATCACTCCAGCCCCTCAAGTGACACATAGACAGTTGTGTTTATATCAAAAGCTGCATTAGGGGGCTGGAGCGATAGTCTAGCGAGGTGGGCGTTCGCCTTGCAAGCGGCTGACCCAGGTTCGATCCCCGGCATTCCATATGGTCCCCTGAGCACTGCCAGGAGTTAATTCCTGAGTGCAGAGCCAGGATTGAAATGGCTTAATCCAGCCATCCTTTAACTGTGTTAAAGAAAATCTATGCAAATCTAAATTCTCTCTGTACACAGATTTAATGAAATTCTGGTAGCTCATTTCACCTAACTCCTCAAAAGATTTTTTTTTTTGGGATACAGAACTCAGTAAAGAATTCTCCCTTCCTCTATTTAAAAAAAAAAAAAAAAAAGTCTGAGTCTGCACCCTAACTTACAATGTTAATGAATTTAAAGCATAAGATGCTCCGTCACCAGGTGTCCATCCACCAAGGCCCCACATTTCCCTCACACCCACCCCCACCTCCTTATTTCCAAACTCATTTGCTTAGTTTGCTTAGTTTGTTTTTGGCTTTGATTCTGGGCACACCGGCAGTGCTCAGGGCTTACTCCTGATCCTGTTGTTCAGGGATCACTCCCTGGTAGGGCTCTGGACCACATGCAATACTGGGAACTGAGCCCAGCCAAGTGCCTGACCTTTCATAGCATCTCTCAGACCCCAAACTCAGTGTTCAACTTTCAGTTTAGGGCCCATGTTTGCAAGAATGTTGGCTCTCACACACCTACACAAAGTGTCCGAGACCTAACTCATTGTCCCTACATAAATTATCGCCAGTCTGCCTCCTCTACCTCACCCTGCCCCCCACACCCTCCTCGCTCTTCTGTTTTCTGTACTCCAGGTGAAGGGTCTGCCCTCACGGTTAACTCCCATTCCCCTTTTTCTGCTTCTCTGCAGTCTTACTTAGCTGTGGATCACATCTACTATAATTCAGCACCCTATTTATATCTACTTATAAAGACATTTGCTCATTTCTAATGAAGAATTACTTTTCTCCATCTTTATGTACAATTTCAAGCGATAAATATCAACACAGAGAAAACACCCTTACCTGAACCTTCTCTGAAGAGTCTAATAACCCAAGGTCCAGGATACTATCGGCTCCATTCTCCTAAAGGCAAATAAGAACATCATTCACATTCTAGGTAACTGAAACTTTTTAGAACCTAGCACCACGAAAACCATCTTTTCATCAAAGATGTACATTTTGTTCAACTCTTTCTTTAGTGGGATAAGCTGTTACTGGTGTGTTGAGCAGACAGAAAAGAGGAATAGGACAGAAACTTTTTTTTTTTCTTTTGCTTTTTGTGCCACACCCGGTGATGCTCACGAGTTATTCCTGGTGGTGCTTAGGGGACCATATGGGATGCAGGGTCAGCAGCATGCAAGGCAAAAGCCGTCGCGAGCTGTAGTATTGCTCTGCCCCCATGAACTTCTGAGAAGCAAAACAGCAGGGAAAAACAGCAAAGCACTTCTTTTAGCTTATACTAGAGGCTCCCCAAACTAAGTCAGCACCCCCACCTGGAAAACAGCCTCCCTTAAACCACCCGTCCAGCTCCCTGGATCAATGTAGATGAGGGTGGGGGGGTTTGTGGTGTGAGATTTAACCCAGTATGGGAGGGTTCTAGCTTAAACCATTCAGAGGCCCTGAAACAGAACAGCTGCTTAGTCTCCTCTGCTCCTCCCCCAAACTAGATAGTACAGTAGGCCCACGATAGATAGTTTTAATAATAGGAATGATTACTATTATTACTAAGGCGGCTTATGGATCTGATGTTTAGAAATTACTTATAGAAGTACATTCAGGGGAGGGAGGGTTGGAGGGAGGGAGGGTACTTGCTTTGCGTGCAAAAGACCCAGCCAGGTTCAGTCCCTGGCACCCATGTGATCCCCAACACATGCCAGAATTGGTTCAGGAGTGCAGAACCCAGAGTAAGCCAATGAGCAAGAGGTCCTACCCCCCACCCCCAAAGAAAAATCATGTAAAGCGAAAGATACCGGGGCGCCCACAAGCTAAAGCAGTGGCGACTGTGTGGCTGGTGTCCACATTACCGTCCGTGGGCAATGATGAGCTCCATCGCCTCATCCACTCTTGCCCTCAGGAGTCTTCACTTGCCAAGAGCAGCAGCAGCTGAGCGGGCGACAATTCCAACAGCATACCCGTGATTTTACTGGCGAATGCCTGGAAAGCATCAACAAATGTCACTGAATGTTGTTATTCCCATGTCACTGGAACCTTGTCTAATGCAGTAGACCTTGTCTGTGTTAAGACAAGGTTTAAGATAGTCATCTCAGGGGTAGAATGTTGTTCCAAGAGAAAACTTGGTACTTTGTGATCAACCATCCTTTTGGACAATTTGCAAAACAGATCTGAACATAGAATTCAGCTTGTGGTAGCCAGACTTATCCTGGACTTGCATGTATTTCCAACATGAAAACTTAAGTGTAGTATGATTAATTATGCACATGAATGTTCAAATTAGGAAATGTTTTCCAAAGTGCTTTTGGAATCTCTTTTAATCTTTTGTAGTTTAGGGCTATAAACATAAAACTGAAGCAATTTTAAACAATAGTATTGATTTCCAGTAAACAATTATGGATACTGATTTACTTATTCTCCCCTAAATATGCATTTGTTACTCTAAAAATCTGATAAATCATAAATTTTAAAATATATTTTTACATTACTGTATCACTGTCTTCCCGTTCATTATCAATTTGCTCGAGCGGGCACCAGTAACATCTCTAGATGTCCTGTCTCATGCAAGTAGAGCCCAAGGGCACCTGCTTGCTCCAGGAACATAAAGAGCCTCAAAACCATTACATCAGGTCATGGGAATGAGGTCTATAATTGTTACTGGTATCTGGCGTATCAAATACGACACGGGTAGCTTGCCAGGCTCTGCCGTGCAGGTAGCAGACTCTTGTAGTCATCTCAAAATCCAGCATTTATTGATGAACCACGTGGCCGCTTGCAGGCTGTGATAGGCAGGTGTGCTGAGTGGAGTTCTGACGAGGGGAAGTCCAAATGTATAAAATGGAGGTCCTCATGGAGTGGGGGTCGTCTGGCTTGTTGTGAGGCTCTGCTGGGGTGGCGGGCCAGGGCTAGAACCTGCCATCCCTCCCGGGTGTCTCATGAGCGGCTGGCCACAGTGAGAGCCAGTAGCAGCTCTGCCCCCATGTCTGAAATCAATACTATTATTTATATTTTTACATATCCAAAAAATATTCTTACTAAAGCTAATTTGTTAGTAAAAGTACATTATATTCCACAAGATGAGGGAATAGGGAACTTGCTTGTCAAACAGTATCCTTAACTTCAATTCCTATTATTTGTTACAATTTTGGTAATAATCCTTTATTCAATTTATCAATATTTACTAATGATATTAGATATTACCTTATATGCTCTTTTAATTTTTTTAAGATTCATTTCTTAAATATATTTCCCCCACTTTTTGGGTCACACCCGTTGATGCTCAGGGGTTCCTCCTGACTCTGCACTCAGGAATTACTCTTGGTGGTGCTCAGGGGACCATATGGGATGACGAGGATCAAACTCAGGTTGGCTGCGCGCAATTCAAAAGCTCTCCCGATGTACCATCGCTCCAGCCCCCTCATTTCTTAAATATTTCTATAGAAATAAGTGACTCCAATACTAAATCCAATAGGCCTATTTTTCTGTTACACAAATTTTTATGTCTAAAATATAATAAATAAAATTTCCTTTTTATCACGATTATTAAATTTACACACAATCAAAAAAAAAAGACTAGGTTTACGTCCCCCAAAAGAAGAAAAACAGGAATTTTGTTTTTGTTTTTGTTTTTTTGGTCACACCCAGTGATGCTCAGAGGTTACTCCTGGCTATCTGCTCAGGAATACTCCTGGCAGTGCTCGGGGAACCATACAGGATGCCAGGGATTGAACCCAGGTTGGCTGCATGCAAGGCAAATGCCCTGCTGTGCTATCGCTCCAGCCCGAAAAATAGGAATATTAGATAACAAAAAAAAACACACAAAATACTGGAATCAGTGAAATACTTAAGCTTTGGAGGTTGACTGTAAAGACAAATGTTAGGGGACAAATGCCCATGCAACTGCAGTCTTGTTAAAATAGCTGAACATCTGTATACTTTTATGGCCCCAGAATTTTCCATAACAAATACTCATCTCCATGTTCTCTTAGACACGGAAGATGACGGGGATGGAGAAAACAATATGCCTACACTGAAGGGTAAGGATCTACCAAAAGACACGTCATGGCCAAGGAAGCACCCAGTATCTGACGACTGTACCAGCTGTCCTGCAGGAGGCAAAGAGCAGCCTCACACAGGAAGGGCAGCATAAGCCACGTTACCCCAGCTTCCAGCAGGCCTGTTTCATGCCCTTGTGAGCTTGCTCTCGAATCAGGTGGGCCACGGCAGAGGGAGCGCCGCACTGCACATACCGGCTGCATGGCCTGGACACGTGGTAGAGCCTCTCTCCCAGCGCCTGGCGGTGTGCGTGGGCAGAGGGTCGGGGTCATCACTAGGGTTTCCTTCGAGGCTGGTCTGAAGGGCCGAGAGTGTCGATGGAAAGCTGCCTTGAAAGTCTCTGCAAGGGAAGGAGGCTCTGGCTTACTTTTCCCATGTGCATGAAAGCAGCAGCACAGGGCGTGCAGGCAGGAACACAAGAGAGCAACACTGAGGTGGCATGTGTCATGGATGGGAGAAGAAATGGGCTCACGGCTGGGGATCAGTTTTGTGACTTGGAAACCTTATACTTATAACTCAACTTGATTCTACAGAAGAAGGATCTTAAGATACCAGAAATTGAAGGACCATCCATAATTCCTGGAAATTTTAGCAAAGACTTATCAGCCAAAAAAAGAATTAGTAACTGCTACAATTATGAAATTTAAAACAAAAGAGAGGTAGATAATACAATTATCAGAGCATGACCTGCAAGTGTTAAGATGCTCGTTTGATCCCTGGGCAACCCCATACCCCTCCCACCCTCTTTTGGGTTGGATTAAACTGTCTATTTTCAACAGACCCTATAATTTTTTGGCCATACCGAGCGATGCTCAGGGGTTACTCCTGGCTTTGCACTCAGGAATTACTCCTGGAGATAGATGCTTGGGGGACCCTATGGGATGCCAGAGATTAAACCTGGGTCTGCCACGTGTAAGGAAAATGCCCTCCCACTGTACTATCGCTCCGGCCCCCACAGCCTCTGTATTCAAAGTTATTAATACTGAACTATTTTAGTTATTATGTCTAAACAAATACTTAAATTTTCTTTGAGAAATGGTCCCAGAGACTCCTCTCAAGCCCAACTCAGATAGCTCCAAAAGGGTATTCAACGAAAGATAAAAATGGACTCACCTGTCCCGATCTCTGCGCGAGCCTGCTCGTGGGCCACTACTTCTCCTCATTTCCCTCTCTCTCTCCCTTTCCGGTCCCTCTCTCCCCTGTTCCTCAATCTCTGCATTAAACCTGGGGAAACAAAGAAACACATCATTAGGTAAATTTCAAGGACAAATATAAGGTAACAAGACAGCCAGTATCTTACTTGGATCCATGCAGGCCTTCCCCTCACACTGTTTGGGAGGGTTGGTGTTGCTGTAGAATGCGCTCAATGCGCAACAGATGTCCACGTAGCATCTGTCTGATGGATTCCCCCTTATCACATCAAAGCTATAAAACAGTATGCCAGATCTATGGCTACATGAGCGTCACCATGAGAGATGCTGAGATTTCTTGGAAAGGTATCTGAACATCTCTATTCTTCATTCAGGCATTACTCATTACAGGCCAACTACATGTCAACCATTATATTTAAAATCTCAAGTGTATGGGGCCGGGCGATAGCCCAGCAGGTAGGGCATTTGCCTTGCATGCGGCTGGCCCATGCCGGCCTGGGTTTGATCCCCGGCATCCCATATCCACCAGGAGACCAGGAGTGATTCCTGAGTGCAAAGCCAGGAGTAACCCCTAAGCATTGCCGGGCGTGACCCAAAAAAAAAAAAAAAAAAAACCAACAACAACAAACCACAACCTCGAGTGTAAATCCAAATGTTTTTTTTAAACAGTGTGCACAAAACACATTTATGAGATGTTAGAACTTTTAGGGTAATCTCATTAACATTTGCAAATTTCTGTTACAGGGCCTTAGAAAATTAGATGATGAGAAAGTTAAGTTATTTTCCCATCTTGGCATCCTTAATCCTCTTTAGGGGCCACTCTGCATGATTCGGATTTACATACAGAACCCATGCAAGAGAAATCTATGGCTACTATGGCCAAAGTCAAAATAAGGACTTTTTATTAAGTCTCTATAAACTCCCTCTTCAGCAATTATTACATAAACAATCACTTGTTTCTACTTCAAATGAATTATCAACCATCATCTACTTAAGATTTTTGTAATTTTCACATTTGCTAACAAATACGAAACACACCCCCACAACCCCCAAGTCTTGCTAAATTAGTGAGGTTAGTGGCAGAGTCGGCTAGATTTATATTTGATGGCATATTCCATACAGTGGGCACCAAGAACAACTTAACAATTATCAGACTTTAAAAAAAAGCTGTGGCTGTGAACAACACTTTCTCTCTGGTAGCTGTAAGAACAATTAAATACAGGGTTGGAGAACAGTACAATTCACTCACTGAACTTTTTCTGACTGACCTCTATGGATCTCTCAGTACCCACGCCCCAGATAAGAAACAACTAGTTAATAGTAAACTAACATTTACAAAAAAAAATTTACTCCAAGTATAAACTTGTCAGCAATAGTCCTTTAAATATTAAATCGCTAAACTAGAGCCCAATTTAAAACATAAGATGTACACTGAGTTTCCCCACTATAAATACATACAGCCACAACACTCTTCAGATCAGACACAAAGACCGGGGGCTTATTTATCTCGGGCACTTACTTGTATGGGTGCCCTTGTTGGCATTTTGGATACAATCTAGATTTGGCAGTTTTTCATTTGACAAAAAGGCTTGCGCAATGGCAGTATAAAAGCTTCGTGCAACACCACTGCCCTCTCCTGGCTCGTCCTTAAACGTGACTTTGACCCTGTGCACAGCCATGGGGGTGGTGGCACACCTCCTGCCGAAGTGATTGTTCAGTTGCCTCATAGTCTGCTGAATAAGGAGGTCGCGGTCCCATCGACCTAGGGAAACCAAAGGTGGGGAATTGAACGTTGGGAAACTAGCACTCGACATTCTTTCTACATGAACTTTGAAAACTAATTTCAGCTCTTCCTCAATGTTCATTTGGATTCCCAGCAGCTTACATGTTCTGGCTACACACAAGTTCTCAACTACACAAGAAAAATTTGCAATAAAAAACAATGGAATTTAATTCAATTCTAACATTCACCCCCGGTTTTCTGGGGCCACACCCAACTCTGCTAAGGGAACTCAGAGGGTCACGCCTGGCAGGGCTCAGGGGATCCTATGCAGTGCCAGGGACTAAACCAGGGCACAGCACATACAAGGCAAGCACCTTACCCGCTATCCTAGCTCTCTGGTCCCAGTTCTAACTACGAAAGGCATACCAAAGAGAGCAATCTAGTCAGTTCTGGAATATACCAGAACAAATTACAAGAATATCACAAGACAAAATATCTAAAAAGGAGAAATGCATGGTTGTTGCTTTCAATGATAGACCACCACCAGTCAAGGAAAAAAAAACTCAACACATTAAGAAAAAAAATGCTACTTTTTTTCAAAGCATTCACAAATATTGCACACTTAACACATAAAGATACAGAGCAAAAAAACTTAATTTTAAAAAATAGTGGGCAAAACAGATCAATAAAGTTCAAAAATAAGAAATTTAATCCTTAAATACATAAAAATATTTAGTTATTCAGAAGAAAAATGTGTATTATAAGTATACTAAGATGCCATTTCTTATATATCAGATGGGAAAAATATAAAACTTGGGCAACCAATTGGTTGCCAAAACTACAGAGAATCAAACATTCTCATATTGATGTTAAAAACATCAACTATTATGCACAGGTATTTGGCAAAATTGTACCTCTGCCCTATCACCTAGTAGCAATTCCATGTCTAGGAATCTTTATAGATGACACATAAAAAAAAACAATTACTCAAAGAATATTAATCACGATGGAATTTATTAAAGTTACTATGCAAATGCTAGTACATGGAGAGAAAGGGTTTCAAATGTATTTAAAACCACAGCCACGTGACTGTCTATCTCCCACCACTTGTGCTCTAAGGACAAGTGAATTGGAGCTAATTTTCAGTTATCATATTGCTGATATGGATTCTGCAATTCTGACTGTTCTATGCTCTCTGTGGAATACAAGCAAACAAGGATAAGAGCACATGCTCTGTGTGCAGGAGCCCCAGATTAGCTGCCCTCCAGTGCACTATGTCCCCCACAACATTATGACCCAAGAAGGGGGGAAGGAGTGGTGTGTGCGCAATCAACCAACCAAACAACTGCCAGATCTCAACTGTGAGCAGAAATGATGAAGCCCTCCAGTCTTTGTTGGGAGGTGGGGTCCACAGGAGTTCTCCTAGCGGTGTGGGTCTCACAAAGCTGAAAGCCACCAAGCCCAACCCCAGTGTGCTGGGGACCAAAGGGAAGAGCCTGAGCACAGGCCTGTGCTCCACCCGTCCCACCTTGGAACCCAGCTCCCGGTGTTATTCATTTTATTGTCTGAGATTCTCTGATTTACAATACTGCTAATGAGGGTTTCTCAAGCCCATGAAGTCTAACTGTAGCAGCTTTCCTTTCTTTAAAGGAGTTATTTCCAAGCCACTGTGGGCCCAGGTTCCCCTGGCCAGATTACTGTCTCAAATAGGAGTTCCTACTAAAAGGAACCAGGGCTTCTAGAAGACATGGCTGATTCAAGATCTGTGACAGGAATCGCACCCCAAAAAGGAAGTAAGTTGTCAAAGATGATTGAACTTACGTTAAAAGGAGTTTGGGGCCAAAAAGACCTAGGATCCCTACTTGCAGAAAAAAATGTGAGCATGAATTGAAGTAAAAGCCCTAGTGGAATGAAGCCCACCCCCAAAAAACTCCCCCAATTCATGCATGATGATACAGAAAAAACTCACCAATCTTCTTTAGAGGATGCTAAGAAACCAACTGCCAGAGATAATCATGAACAGCCTCATTTATTGTCTTTATATTTTCTTTTTCGTTCATTAGTTTTGGGCCAACCTGGAGGTGCCTGGAGCTGGAGCTCGAACCTGGGCCCATGTGTGCCAGCCCCTGTTCCAAGCCCGGCATTTTTCTTTAAATTTCTTAGTATACGGTATATATCCCTAAGCAAGATTTGTCATATTTTGTTTTTAAGCTTTATATAGATGGCAGACTGTATGTGTAATACAAGAAAATCTAAATACCTTTACCTCTAGTGATAAATCTCTTGACTGCTGGTTTCTCAGTTTTTCCATTTCTCTACGGAATTTTGATTCTTTTACCTCAAAACCACCCAATTCAGTTAGGATCTTAAAAAAAAAGCATGACAGAATTATTCTCTGAAATATGGTCTTATTCGGCAGACTAGAACTTGAAGTACTTAAGATACATACTGATCCGGGTTCTGCTCCAACATCCTCCATGAAGACTCTGCCAAAGAGTTCTAAGGAAAGACGCCAGCGTCCCAAGAGCATGTCGTGGGAAATGACCATTCCCATAAAGCTGCACTGGGGCCTGGAAGGAAGGCAGCAGGAGACAGGGTGCTGAGCAACAGGCTGCGACACTCTGAGACCTGAAGTCTCACCCGGTCCTCTCCTCACCACTTTCCAGCACACAACTTTCCCAGAGCTACTCGCTTCCTGAAGAACTTTCCTTATACTTCTGCTTGCTGAACAAGAACAGGGTCCCGGCAGCAGGGAAGCACCCAGTTAGACCTTGCTTGAGCTGGGTAACGAGACTGTAATAAGCGATCTGGCCTGGGTGTACCTTAGCTCATGAAAAACAGAGCCTGATAATTTGGCTCCACAAAGGAGAAAGCCAAAATGCCCTTCAATGGATGACAAAATAAGTCCCCTAACCCCGATCCAGAAGAGACCTTTAAAATATATAATTGCAGTAAATAAAGAAAGAAGGATTATTACTGTTATCTACATATATACACTATCACAAGATCTCTCACTAAAAATCCTTCCGAGAATTACAGAAGCCACAGAGTGTGTGCAACAGAGAGCCACTGGGGCCAGGTACATACCTGAAGGAGGTTAGAGGGGCCCCTCGCTCTCAGTCAGCCCAATCTCGGCCAGCAGACTACTCTTGAGCTGTGCAGCGAGGTCATGGGCAGAGGGCCCTGGCTTGGCACTCTCTGATTCTTCGGGCAGCAGACTCGGCTCGTCCCCTTCTTTTTTTTGCCGAGTTTGCATATTCATGACATTTTTCAGATTAGCAGCATAAGACATTTTAGTTGGAAGAACCTGTGAATTTTTATGTTGAAACATAAAAATGGAAACAAAACACAAGATGAGATTTTACATTTCTTTTTCAACTTCCCAAAATTTCACAGAAATCACACAGAAGTGAACTTCTGGGGCGTCACCCTACTTCTTTTCTAACCAATTCCCAGCTGAGTTCCCGCCTGTGCCCCATGAAACTTCGCAGCAGGGATCTTCACATATACATGCGGTCACGCTGAAGTCTGTTAGAAATGTTCAGTATTTGTATCTGCCATCATTTTGGTCTGTTCACTGGGCCACACAGGACACTGCTCAGGGCTTACTCCTGCACTGTGCTCAGGATCACTCCAGGCACTGCTCAGGGATCAATGTGGTGCCAGGGATCAAACCCAGGTCAGCTGCATGCAAGGCAAGTGCCTTACCTGCTATCCGATTTCTCCAGCACACCCCACATCGCCATTTTATTGGTGGGCTTTTTGACAGTAGATAGCCCAGGGACACAGTGCAGAAGACTAAATTTGGAGCCACAAAAAAAAGTAGGTACTGCAGCCCAGTAAGCTCTCCCCTGCCCTGTTTTCACTTAATAGAAATAAAACAAAACCACTCTATTCCACTCCATCTTCAGCGCCTTCTCTTAATTGAGTTTTTACATTTTCACTACAGAAAGCGGTTGCAGGTTGGGATAGTAATAGTACAGCAGGGAGGGTGTTTGCCTTGCAAGCAGCTGATCCAGGTTTGATCCCTGGCATCCCATATGGTCCCCGAAGGAAGCCATGAGTGATTTCTAAGTACAGAGCCAGAAACCCTGAGCATTGAGGGCTGTAACAAACAGCTGCAGGCTCTTGAACAAGACTCAGGCAATCCCACATCTCTCTATAAAATCAGGAATCTTTTTTATTTTTGGGTCACACCGGCAATGCTCAAGGGTTACTCCTGGCTCTTTGCTCGGGACACTACATGGGATGATGGGCATCGAACCCAGGTCGGCACCGTGCAAGCCAAACGCCCTACCCTCTGTGCTATCGCTCTGGCCCCCCAAATCAGGAATCTTTTGACCCAACATGATTATAAAGGCAGTATCCAAGACTGTATTATTTAATGTGTTAAGCATTACCATATTACTCTTACTCTAGAGTCAAAAAGTTTCGAGCCATGTATAAATATATATAAATGTTCTATGCAGGGTAGACAAGGCACTCCAGATTTGATCCCCAGCACCCCATATGGTCCCCTGAGCCTTCCAGGTGTAATCCCGAGTGCAAAGTCAGGGGTAAACCCTGAGCACCACTGTGTAGTCCAAAACCAAAACTAAGACCCCCAAAATAAAGTATGCATATAAAATTTTACATTTTTTTGCAGCACATAGCAATTATGTGAACTAAACAAAACACGTAATAAACACGTAACTAAACAAAACACTGCCAGTTCTGGAAGTAACTTGATACAGCAAATGAAGTCTCAGGACAGTTTTAAGACACTGCTGGAATTCCTCCATACCGTCAAAGTCAGAAATGTCTGATACTGCCTTTACTGGGGGATGTGGGAGGTGTTTGCAGGGCATGACAATAGTCTGAACTAGTGATTTCCTAGAAAATCCGGTTGCGCTCATTCACTGATGTCTTATGAACGGGCATCTCTTACCTCCAGGCAGTTCCTATCCACTGTGACCTCCATTAAGCATTTCCCACTGCTGGCAGACGAAGAATAAAGACCCTGACTCGGCCGGCCAAAAGATCCTCCTTTCTAGCATTTGGCTGCAATTTTAACAGAAACATTCTTGTTACAATGAACACTTCAAAATGAATAAATAAATATTTGATTCCAAAGGAACCTTAAGACCATGTCAGTGACCTGCAACAGATGTGGCTGATCCGCCAAGGGGATGGCTTCAGCCAGAGGCACTTCAAAGGGATTGGGGGGGGATGCACCCGAGGAATGTCATAGAGTCCGAGCGACGGAAAAATGGATGGTTTTGGCCAGTTTCTGCAGGAAGAGAGTCATCATCCTTATCATTCAAAGTAGCACCTAAACATAAAGAAAGCAAAGGTCCACTTAGGAAAATTAGAGAATTACAGGGGAAAGAACCAAAAGCCCCTCAGTCTTGATCTGAAATTCTTATTATCCATAAAGTCTTAATCAAAAAATTAAAAAAAAAAAAAAAGAAGGGGGGATGAAGTGGGGAAGAAGGGCCATACCCAGCGGGCTCGGGCTCTTCTGGTGGCGAGGGCCGTGCCAGGGATGGAACTGGGGACAGCCTCAGGCAAGGCAACTGAATAACCCATGGCTCTAGCTCCCCAGTCCCAAACTGAGCTCTGTTTGCAACAATTAAAATGCCTGACAGAAGAGTGGATAAAGGTGTGATACATTTATACAGTAAAATTATTCACCTATAAGAAAAAGATGAAAATTTTCCAGTTGTAATAAACTGGAAGAACTTAAGGGCAATGTGCAAACTGGAGTCAAATGAGAAAATTACTAGATGGTTTCAGTTATTTGTGCGATAGAAATATAAACATAAAATTCATTTTTAAAAAGAAGACTAACAAGTGGATGTTGGTATTAAAATTAAGGTAGTCTGAGATGACAGGCTGAGGGATATGGGGCCCAGAGGGTATAGAGACGTGTGGGAAAAACTGCTCTGGCACAGGCCAGACAGAGGATTCGAGCTTACTTTGTTTTTATTTTTTAAAGGGGATTAAGTTTTAGGAGTTGTGATCATCATTTCTCAATTTCTTTATTAAAATCTTTATTAGATCTAACATTTGCACTCAATGTTAGCAAAGGTTTGGCTAAGAGTTTGCTTCAATGTAGTACACGTTAAAATACTCAAAGGAAAGATAAAATCTGTCAACATTCCTAAATTCATCTTTATTTATAAAGCAAATAATGCCAGAATGAATAAGGATAAGATGGATAGGAAAAACAAGAAATGGGACATAGAAGAGAAATTCCCACCCAGACAGAAAATAATGAAGTTAACAAGCTTGAAGGAAAAAGACTGAGGCAGCCATTTCTTGCAGAAGATTAGCAGATTTTCTGTGCACTAACTTTGATTGGTGTCATCATCATTTTCGTGTTCTGAATCTTCATTATCAATACCCAGTTCCAAAAGTTCCCGCGTCCTTTAAAAAAGACAAGAGAGTCACATTATATGAAGCATTTGTGCAGCAGGAGGAGAAGCAACGATGGGGAGAATAGAAGCAGATAAAGTCTAACAGAAGTATCTCAGCTATTACAAACACTGGGACCCACTGAGGCTCTAGGTCTCCTAGTACGCTGACCAACCAAATGTACTGCAATGCCGATGCAGGCTTGCTAAAGGAAAATACTGATCAAATAATGCACCAATCAACAGAATTTTGGGGCTTCCTGCTTTAAGTCAGAGGATGATGGCCTTCCACAAGAAGCGTCTCTGCACATTGTTGTTCTCATTATAAAACCATACAGCATAACCGAGGAAGCAACACACTGAATTTCTTAAACCGACTTCTGGGCTAACACAGGTACCTTTTGCGTTCCAGCTGGGGTGTGTCCAATGTTGTCTGCTGATTCATTGCTTTAATCCAATATATAAGGGCTTGGAAAACATATGCCACATGCTTCAGCGAGCAAACGTCCAGCACAGGAAGCACATCTGAATGCTCATCATTGTGCGAGGCGCATTAAGGACAGAGCATAATTGAGGAAGTCCCAGGGCCGACATCATCCCTGACGGGCGCTCAGCAGTGTGGCACGTCTAGGAGGGAGAGCAATGAAAAGTGTTTCAGAAAAAACAAATGGGAAACTCACTAATATCATAAACAGGCGAAAGTGGGCACTGCAGCTGCTCTACGCAGAAGTGAGGCTGCAGCTCCTGCTCCGTGCCCGAGTGAACAGCAGGTGAGGCACCTTCCCTCAAACTCTGACACCACGCCCCAAAGCCTTCCTCTTCAGACAGCTGGCTCTATGCTCTCTCTCTGGGTTCCAAATTTTTCATCTTTTTCAATTGTTTTTGTTTGAGGGTCACACCCTATGGTGCTCAGGGGTACTTCGGATTAAACCCAGGTCAGTCGCATATAATCAAGTGCCCCACCCGCTGTACTTGTTGCCCCGGCCCCCAGATTCATTTCTAGGGTGCAATTCTAGCGAACTCTCAGACACCAGGGCTGCTGCTGTTTGGCTTTGAGAACCGCTGCCTAAAAGTGATGCCCGGCACTAACCACAGAAGCAATCATAAAGTGATGCTTAGCTGCTTAATCACAGCCTTAAAAAAGCTTTTTCCTTCAAAGGACAAAATCAAGAGAAAAACAACTACCAGAGTGGGGCCAAGATTTGACAAATCATACTGTGAAGAATACATAAAGGACTCATACAACTCAATAAAAAGAAAAGGGGGTGTGGTCAGGAGTGGAGGCAATGAAGAGAACTCAGGAATCAGGGGCACTTGCCTTAAATGTGCAAGGACCTAAGTTCAAGCCCCCAACTTCAAGAGCCTCCAATGACAGCCCTAGCACTGAACCAGCCAAATCAGCTGACTATCACTAGGAGAGTCCTCAAAGTAATGACAATAATTCAATACAACATATTTACCTTTTTAAATACTGGGGCGTGAACGGAGAATTGGAAAATCTGTAGATATGTTGGGATTTTAACATGTAAGTACGTTAGAAAAAAAAGGCTTCATATTCAAGAAAGAAAGAAAAAAGGATGATGATAATAATCTAATTATAAAATGAGCAAAGGATCTTGAAAAATATTTCCTAGAACCCAGACAGATGGCCAAAACATGTGAGACGATGAGCAGTATTACAGCCTTTAGGAAAATGCACTCAAACCTGCCATGAAACGCCTCTGTCCACCTATTGGGATGGCTGTAATCAGAAAAAATTAAGCCAGTGCTGGCAAAGGAAAATGGATCCCTCATCTATCACTACTTGGAATATTAAATGGTTTTGCTGTAAAAAATGGGGAGAAGAAATGAACAGAAGCTCCCAAAAGGAAGAAATTCGAATGGCCAAAAGGCATATGAAAAAGTGCTCTTCATCTTTAATCATCAGGGAGATACAAATCAAAACAACAATGAGGTACCATCTCACACCACAGAGACTGGCACACATCCAAAACAGCAAGAACAACCGGTGCTGGCGTGGATGTGGGGAAAAAGGGACTCTGATCCACTGTTGGTGGGAGTGCCGACTGGTCCAGCCCTTTTGGAAAACAATACGGGCATTCCTCCGAAAACTAGATATTGAGCTCCCATTTGATCCAGCAATAGCACTCCTGGGAATATACCCGAGAGACCGAAAAAGACATAGCAGAAACACTATCTGTACTTCTTTGTTCATCTCTGAGCTATTCACTATAGCTAGAATCCGGAAACAACCTAAATGCCCGAGAACAGAGGACTGGCTAAAGAAACTGTGGTTCATCTACACTATGGAATACTATGCAGCTGTCAGAAACAGCGAAATTATGAAATTTACCTGCAAATGGATGGACATGGAGAGTATCATGCTGAGTGAAATTAGTCAGAAGGAAAAGGGCAGATATAAATAGATACCAGTGCTTTACTAAATGTGGGAAATGGTAATGGCAGATTAAAACTCACCATTGAATATACACAAAGAGACTTAAGTGATAAACTCTAAATATCTGCAGGGCTAGCCACAATGTGTAAAATAAGAGGAGAAAGATGCAGAGACAGAGAGAGAGACAGAGAGAGAAAGAGAGGGAATATCGTACCTGCTATTGAGGGCAGCCTGGGGGTGGGCGGGAGGGGTGAGGTACATTGGTGGTGGAAATGGGGCACTGGTGGAGGGATGGGTGCTGGAATACTGTATTACCAAGAACAAATTATGAACACCTTTGTAATTGTATGTCTCATGGTGGTATAATAAAAAATTTTTTAAAAATTATATAATTAAAAAAAAAATAAACTGGTTTAGCTGCTCAGAACTAGGTCTCATCCCTGGCACTCAATGGTCCCTAAGCACCAAACTGGGAGTAGTCCTAGACCACTATCCAGTGTGAGCCCTCTTTACTTTAAAAAAAAAAAAAAAAAAAGTTCAGCTACTCCAGAAAACAATCTGGTAGATCTCAAAAAAGCTCAACAGTGGGAGTTAATATATTGGTCAGCAATTTCATAAACAAAGTATGTTTGGTATACACCTCAGATAACTACAAACACAATTTCAAAAATGTGTACATGGATGTGCCTAGCTATATTATTCATAATTTCCAGAAAGCATCCCAAACATCCACTGACTTAGGAAAAGATGAAATAAGATAAAAGATAAAAAATGTTAGGTCATTTTCCTTTACCTTAGGAAAAGGAAACCTAGAAAGCCAGGGTGCTTATGAGTCTAGTGACATAATCTACCAAACCATCCAAATCTACAGAGAGATGTGTGCCTACACTGGCTTCAGGGTGGGATGGAGGGAAAAACAAGTAAAATTGCCAAGAGGTTTGGGCTTCTTGAAGGCATGACAAAAATATTCCAGAATTAGCTGCGATGGCCCCACAGCTCTAAATACAATAGTGGGTGAGCTGTGCAGTGTGCATGTACAACATCTGTCACAACTACGCTGGAGAGGAGCCATAACTTCCCACTCCCTGCGTGGCAAAGCCAAGCCCATCCAGAGCAGAAGAGCCAAGAGCTCTGGAGCGCTACAGCTCAGCCCAACATTCCATTCTGCACGGTGGACATTTCTACCAAATTCTCTCCCTCTGGCCCCCAATCTGTTCAAACACTCTACTTCAATTCTCCAAACTTTTTTTTTCTGATTTTGCTATGTGTTCTTCAGAAACAAAAACTAAATCTGAATTCTGCCTGGTTTTTCCCTGGGATCTGACTCTTTCCTTTTCTCCCCTCCAGACTTCCCTGTGCTATTTTCTAACTAAACCTACTCTAGTCCCAGCAGTAGAGGTTCTCTACACCTGTCCTTCCCTCTTTGTGATTCACTTAAAGTGGTTGATATAGACCAAATTCTAGAACAGTGTTCTCAAAGTATGCTACCTGCACGGCAGAGCCTGGCAAGCTACCCGTGTCGTATTTGATATGCCAAATACCAGTAACAATTATAGACCTCATTCCCAGGACCTGATGGAATGGCTTGAGGCTCTTTATGTTCCTGGAGCAAGCAGGTGCCCTTGGGCTCTACTTGTATGAGACAGGTCATATGGAGATGTTACTGGTGCCCACTCGAGCAAATCTATGATGAACGGGAAGACAGTGATAGTGATACAGTTTTCAAAGTTGGTGACGCCTCCCTCATCAGGGGTCACTGCAACAACTAATATAGGGAGCAGGCAGCAGTCTTGGGTACAATCAGGGAGCACTGAGTGATGACTTCCTTGGAAAGAGGGCAGTGGATAAGTGTGGGAACCTCTTCCCTAGGCTCTGCCTGTGCGAGACAGAGAGCGTAGGCAGTGCATAGCTGTACTAGCCTGGGCCTATTCCGAGCCCAGAGGAAAGGTCAATCACTAGACAGGAAGACCACAACACACACAGAAAGGAGCAGACATCCTCATGAACCATGATCCGGGAAGAAGTGAACTGGACTCTGGTGCACACAGACTGCTCCCCTCCAAGTGCACCGCCTGTCGCATTCCATCATGGCAGAAGCCATGTCTTTTGCCAAGGCACACTCTGCAAACCGCTGACCAGGAGTGGGGCATTGTTGGATGAGAGGTTTAGCCAGTTTGGGAACTTTGCTGTTTTGCCCACTCACAGCTTAATCTACTTAAGCCAAGGTTCATTCTAATGAGACCTCTCTTCTATGTAAACACTGCTAGAGGGTGTGGCAGTTACAGAAGTCACCTTGACTTATACATCTACTAAGACTTCTATGCTTTCTAGATTGGGCACAGCTCCTCTTTATACCCACTGCACCCAGCGTGGGACAGTTAGAATTTACCAGGAGACTACCACCCTGGCTACATTGGGACTATAGGAAAGATCATACTAGTTTGCTTTAAGCAGGCGAACGTGACCCTTTCAGTACACGAGAACAAGATACTCAGAATCACCCTGGTGCAGATAATAATAAGAAGGACCTTGTGGGTACCATCTAGATTATATGAAGCTCACGAAATTAAGATGTATTACTCTATATCAGCCTCTCTCTCTGTCTCTCTCTCTCTCTCTCTCTCTCTCTCTCTCTCTCTCTCTCTCTCATGTTTTACATAAAAGATAATCTCAGTAGAAGGGACTTTGTTTATACCTGTAATGGGGTGTGGCACCACCCTTCTGCAATCTGTTGACAAGACCCTCCCTGTCGGATTACTTTGGTGTATGTAAGGGGACTGACTTGAGGTAGGACTCCTCTCAAGTGAGAGCCTCTCTCTTTGGTGGGAGACTTAGGCTCTTTTGTATGGTCTAAGTTCAGACCAGAGCTAGAGTTCTTTCGTTATATTGGATTGCTGTGGAAGAGCTTTTATACTATTAAAAGTCTTTTTGGAACTGTGCCGGACTCGTGAGTTTCATCCGTTCCCCTGGCGTCCTCGGAGGTAGAAGAGAACTGTCCTGACACTGTCGGGGACCCCAGGGGCATCCCGACAGGGCGGTACAGCCAACAACTTCCCAAATGAAACACTCTCAGGAGCAGCCCTCCTGCTCTTGCTCGGCACCATCAAGAGACCCAGAACAGAACAGCAACCCCACAGGGTCAGCCTGCTGGAATCTACAAGCGCCACTGGACACGCAAGCCAAGTCATTTCCTACCGTCTCCCTTCCAGAGTTCGTAAGCTAGCCTCTTCCCGCGCCCGTCAGCCTCTCCTCTCCGTGCTGAATTCTGAGGCGCGTGAAGAGGATGGTTTGGGTGTCCGGGGTCACCAGCAGATGCTAATGCAGAACCATAACGTAATTGAGCTTCAGTAGAGTCCATAATACTGACCATCCAGTTCCAAGTGGGAATAAGCTTTTCTTCTACATAGTTCTATGAAGACCAAACTAAAATAGTTAAAACTATCCAAATAAAATTACACTCGAGATAGTCGTAATATGTAAACACTCAAATTATCTATACAGTTCATTCCCAACACACTGGAATTCTCCCCCAAAATAGATCTGCACAAGAAACTCTGCCAAGACTTACTTACCTCTAAGTTTAACTAGTAGCCTGGATTCTCTCTTATTTTATTTTGCTTTAACTACGGTATGAAGACACTTGCCTGTAAGTTCACTGCATCTTGGTAAGTCAGCTTCACAGCTGCTGGAATCTGTGAGTACACGAGGTGGTTATACTTTGGGATCAGGCCCATCAAGTCTGAGATCTGCCGGATGACAATGCTGTAGGCCCTAGCCAAGCTGCTCGCAGAGGTCAGGTAGCTGCTGGCATTGCTGGCCTCAAGGGCTGCGGCTGCAGCGGCCGCACTGGTGCTGATGGTGCCACTCCGGCGTAAGTTTGAAGGATCGATGTAAATCAGCCCTGCGGAACTTGCTGCGAGGGAGAAAGGACAACCAGAGTTGCTAACATCAGTTCCCGATGAACGTGCCTGAAAGATCAACTGCATGGGCAAAGTGGCTAACTGGGCTGTACTACGGGGGGTGAGCCACTGCCAGTGCTCTCAGAGGCACCTCTGCCACTGTGATGGCCCTGACATCTGGCGATGTCTGGGCCTGGAAGCAGGACAGGTCAAGGACGCAGCCAGGTACTACAGTGTCTGCAGTGTGGAAGAATAGAGGCACTGTCAGCTCAAAGCATGACAGTGCAAAGTGGGAAGCCTAGCCGTAAGCACCTATTGAAAACTGCTGCATCTGAGCTCGACAAACTATGGAAAACTACTGTGAAACAACACACTGTTCTTGAGGAGCCTCATCTCTAAGGCCTGTGCGAGCACCAGAGAATTCCAAGCTTTGCGACTTGCCTGCTGGTGTGGATGTACTGGAAGGGGCAGTGCTGGCGGCCCGCTGGTGCTGGGCACTGCGCCACAGCCCACTGCATGGAGCGGGGGGGGCCTGGGCGGCGCCATTGGCGTGGGAGCTGCTGGTTGTCCGCTCTAGGGGTTCATCGAGCATAAAGGTCTCCTGCTCTATGTCGTCACTCTGACTACTGCTGCTGTCGGAATCGCTCGAGTCATTTGACTGGGAGTCATCTTCAGAAAAGAAGGCAGGAACACTGCTCGCACCTAAATGGTTAATTTTTAAAACCAAAATAGTGTAGGTTAGGGGAATACCCCCCATTCAGAAAAATATACACAATAAATGCATATTAAATGGAATGCTGAAGTGTGATCAACAGGCAAAAAATAACAAATACCCCTCACCCTTAAGACAGTTTAATTAGATAAGAAATCTTTTATTTATTTATTTTTTATTTAAATTTTTTTTTTTTTTTTTTTTTGCTCTTTTTGGGTCACACCCGGCAATGCTCAGGAGTTTCTCCTGGATCTGCACTCAGGAATCACTCCCTGGCGGTGCTCGGGGGACCATATGGGATGCCGGGATCGAACCCAGGCCGGCACAGGCCGTCAGCGTGCAAGGCAAATGCCCTACCCGCTAGGCTATCGCTCCGGCCCCAATTAGATAAGAAATCTTTTAAATGAAGATTAAAACTCACCCATGATTTTTTCTCAATCATTAAAGCGCTCTTTACTTCCCGAGGCAGCTCCTGGGACTGAGGCACACGTATGGTCCCTGAGGCCTCATGGCCTCTGTCCAGGTCACAGTGAGCCCAGGCAACCAATCCACACTGAATCCAAACAGCCCTGCACCAGGGAACATACCTGCTTCTGAGCCCGCAGTCGCTGCCGTGACAACACTTCTGCGCCCACTGGCGTTATCTTGGATTACTGTGGTTACTTTCACTGTCACTTTCTGTTTCAGCTGCTGCTAACAAGTCCAACTCCATGTCACTCCCTGGAAAATGTATATGAATAACGGGAAAAGAATATCAATTGGCGGGCTGGAGACAGGCATGAGAAGCCAACCATGCCAGAGGGCAGAGGCAGGGTCCAGGGAAGGTGACTATGGCAGTGCCCACTCACTCGTCTCCCCCTCAACCCAGCCCTACCCTGCAGAGGCACAGAAGCCAGGCTCCATTGCTGACTGCATCCGGAAAGTGTCCATCCTTAGCTCACAGTGGACACACACAGCACAGCACGGAAGACACATTCCTCCTGTGTGTAGCTGACTATCACCCATAATCACAACTTCCTACCAAGAATAACTGTGAGGGGTAAGCACAGAGAGGGCTTTGGAGTCTGAATCCAGGGGCCCCAAACTCTGTGTGCAGAGCTCTAAGCCCGTCCTGCTGTCAATGTCACAGACACACTGAGGCTACCACCTGCTCTCTGTAAGGACAGCAGCAGGTGGAAGGCTGGACAGGGGCAGAGCCACCCTATTAACAGCTTAAATAAAAATGTATTGACTACTGAGAAAAATAAAGAACAATCATGATTACGTGCGTAGCAGGAAAAAGCCAAAAAACAAACCAAAAAAACCAACATTGATCATTAATGAGGAGGCAGAAGCTATAACAGCCCACACAAAACACCTAGAGGACAGGCGCGCGGCCTGAAGGCAGGCCCGGCCGGCAGTGACTTAAACTAACAGCTAATGGGGGCCGCTCATTTCTTCTGGGCAGAGGCTCACCGATGCACATGTGGTGGCCGGCCCTCGGGGCAGCTTCTCCCAGCCCCACGTACCGTCCTCATCGTGCTCATCGTGTTGTCCTTCCGCCTCCGCGTTTTCTTCTCCATGCTCTTCCTGCTCGTCATGATGGTCCTCCTCTCCAGCAACACCCTCCACCACCTCCACCTGAAGTGACAATTTCATTGGTGGACAGTCGAGTGTGGGACAAACCCCTTCCAGTCTTTTTCAGGCATCAGCTGGCACACAGACAAAGCCATTGGAAAATCTTATTTGCTTTGCTTTTTGGGTCACACCCAGCGATGCTCAGGGGTTACTCCTGGGTCTGCACTCAAGGAATTACACCTGGCAGTGCTCGGGAAACCAGATGGGCTATCAGGGATCGAACCTGGGCCCACCTGCATGCAAGGCAAATGCCCTCCCTGCTGTACTATCACTCTGGTCCTGGAAAATCTTCTTTGCTAGTGCTCATCTGCTCTCATGGGTTTTATGTACATGACACAGATTGTGACCACAAGAAGACCAGGCGTGTGGAGAGAGGACCTCAAACACATGCAGCTACAACTCTGACCCAGACGGTTTGCTCTACTTTTATTTTTTGCTTGCTCTACTTCACACGTATTCTCTCTAAACTCCTACTACTGAAAACATCATGGAAGGCCAGCGTAACCCGGCAGTCAGGGCACAGAGCAGTAGTCAATTGCCCAGCCCTCCTCCCAACAAGGGGTGAAACCATACAGCACCTCCTCCACATCTGCAGAGACAATGTCGTCCTGTTCTTCGTCCCGGCCCCGGACAGGCTGCGACTGGCTGATGCGCCGCTGCTGCGGGTTCCGGATGATGTAGGATGACTGGGACTGGCTGGAGCTGCAAGGGAAGAGAAAGGGTTAGTGGGGTCTAAGGTGCCCCTCCCTCCCCCCCCCACTGCCAGCAGACCTACAGGTCTCTCAGTGTGATTCTCCATGATGTACTTGCCTGGACACCATTTTCAATCTGACTAAGAATTCTTAGAAACCAATGAGTCACCTCTACTACACTGGGAAATGCCAGAGGGGCTACACCACTCACAAGGATTTAACTTGAGAAGATCTTAGCAAAGCACTTCCATGCTTTGCTGTTCTCCAAAGGAACTATTCTGCAGGGGAGATTCCTCCTGCCCTGCACAGACAGCGGTAGTTGTCACTGCAGGCGCACACATGGCGCCAGCCACTCTCTGAGACACCAGGTGTGACTTCTTCACGGCAGCCCACACCATAAGCACTGCCTTGCAGCAGGAAATATGTCAATTCAAAAGTACAGCGTAAAACAGAACTATAATAGGTGAGACTAACAGACATGGGGCAGACCTGCTACTGGCTCTCCCTGAGCCCAGTCGCTCACGAGGCGACTGGGAGGGATGGCGAGCTCTAGCCCTGTCCTGCCACCCCAGTAGAGTCTCGCAACAAGCCAGACGAACCTCCTCCCCACTCCATGAGGGCCTCCATTTTCCACATCCGGACTTCCCCCTCGTTAGAACTCCACCCAGCAGACCACACTATCACAGCCTGCCTGGCTGTGTGGTTCATCAATAAATGCTGGATTTAGAGATGACTACAAGAACATGCTACCCGCACGGCAGAGCCTGACAAGCTACCCGTGTCGTATTTGGTTTGGGTTTTTTTTTTTTTTTTTGGCTTTTTTGGGTCACACCCGGCAATGCTCAGGGGTTTCTCCTGGCTCCGCACTCCAGGAATCACTCCTGGCGGTGCTCAGGGGACCATATGGGATGCCGGGGATCGAACCCGGGCCAGCATGGGCGGCCGCGTGCAAGGCATACGCCCTACCCACTGGGCTATCGCTCCGGCCCCAGCGTGTCGTATTTGTTATGCCAAATACCAGTAACAATTATAGAACTCATTCCCATGACCTGATGGAATGGTTTGAGGCTCTTTATGTTCCTGGAGCAAGCAGGTGTCCTTGGGCTCCACTTGCATGAGACAGGACATATGGAGATGTTACTGGTGCCCGCTCGAGCAAATCGATGATGAACAGGAAGACAGTGATACAGTGAATAGGTGAGGTAGCAAACTTCTGCTGGGAAACGGCTGTGTAGAGACCTCTACTGCAAAAGGCGGCGGGTGCTGGAGAGTGAGTACAGCAGTGAGGCGCTTGTCTTGCATAATCCAATCCCTGGCACCACACATGGTTCCCGGGACTCTGCCAGGAGTGCTCCAATAGCACAGCTCAGAGTCTCCATAACCAAACAATTTAAAAAAATAAAACCAAAGGAAGAAAAATCCAAATATGCATCTGAAAAGCAGGATGGCTGTTAAATAATCCCACAATTTAACATGACTAAGAGCGCAGCCATTTGTTTACAGATTAAAGTTCAGTAAAAGAGGCTCAAGTTTAAGGACCCTTAAGTTTTTCTATTAGTAGGGTTTTTCCTCACAACAGCTGCTTCAAAAAATGAGACAAAACCAGCCCCACATGAAGAGCCATGAGTAACAGGTATTTAAAGAAAGATCCTGGAGCAAGTCCAAGACCTAAAGTCTCTTAATACGTTAAAGAAGGTACGGACTTTAGGGGCTGCAGATAGTACAGTGAGAGTACTTGCCTTGCACCCCAGCTGACCTAGGTTCAATCCTCGGCACCCCATGTGATTCCCTGAGCACCTCAGGAGTGATCCCTGTGCACAAGTCAGAATAAAACAGAGTACCGCAGGATATGAACCCCAAATCATTTTTTTGGGGGAGGGTCACACCTAGCGATGCTCAGGGGGTTACTCCCCAGCTCTGCACTCAGGAATTACTCCTGGCTGTGTGTGGAGGACCATATAGGATACTGGGGCTCGAACCTGGCAAATGCCCTACTCACTGTACTATTGCTCCGGCCCCCAAACAAAAAAAATTGTTTTAAATTAAAAGGGAGTTGGGCCTGAGTTTTGACAAACAACAACAAGTCTGTCCAGAGGAACAGTGTGGGCCTAGGATCCGTCTGGCAAGTGCACAGTCACATGCATTCCTTCCTTGGGCCTATCAACCTGAACACCGACCCAACTCTGCCTGCTCCCATCTCTGGGGTCACTGTGAATCTTGACAACATTGCAGCCAGGAGTAAACTTGTATCCTCAATACTTGGAAACTGTTATTAAATGAGAGGACTGAAAGCAGCAGAAATAGATTAATCATTTCAAGCGCACATTTCTTTGTGTGTGTGTGTGTGTGTGTGTGTGTGTGTGTGTGTGTGTGTGTGTGTGTGTGGTGTGCGGGCGCGTAGTTTTTTTATTTGAATCACACCCAGCGATGCTCAGGGGTTACTCCTGGCTCTGCACTCAGGAATTACTCCTGGCAGTGCTTGGGGGACCAGTGCATATGGGATGCCAGGGATCGAACCCAGTTCAGCCACATGCAAGGCAAACGCCCTCCCTGCTGGATTACCACACCAGCCCCTCTTTTTATAACTTTACTTCTTGGTTTGGAGGCCACAGCCACGATCATTCTGACATGGCTGGGAATCATACGAGGCGCTGGAGATTGCACCTGAGCTGAGTACATGCAAGCAAGCGCCCTGCCAACTGTGCTGTCTCTCTAGCCCTCACACATGTGTGTAAACAGGAAGGGAGGGGGCAGAGCAATAGTGCACTGAATACACTTGCCTTGCATGCGGACAACCTTGACTTTGGATCCGACACCCCATATAGCCTGTGAGGCAGGAGTCATCCCCAAGAGCACAGTCATTAGTAAACCCTGAGGACAACCTGTGTGGGCCCGCCCCCAATGTTGAGGGAACAAGAAAAAATGCAAAAAATACTAAATTCAGGGGCGGAGCGATAGACCAGCAGGTAGGGCGTTTGCCTTGCGCGCAGCCAGCCTGTGCCGGCCCGGGTTCGATCCCGGCATCCCATATGGTCCCCGAGCACCGCCAGGGAGTAATTCCTGAGTGCAGAGCCAGGAGTAACCCCTGAGCGCCGCCAGGTATGGACAAAAAAAAAAAAAAAAAAAAAACTAAATTCAATCCTTTAACTTCAAGTTTCAGGTTCAACACAAGGGAAATACCAGGGATTGCACAAGTCTTCACTTCTGCATCATGATTTTGGTTTTGCAGGGATCTGGAGGCCCACACTGGGCAATGCTGAGGGCTTACTCCCCAGCTCTGCACTCAGGGATCACTCCTGGCAATGCTCGGGGTGGGGGGGCCATATGGGATGTTGGGATCGAGCCTGGTTGGGCATGCTTAAGGCAAGCACCTTCCCCCACTGGGCTCTCTCCAGGCCCTCAAGGTACACTCTGAAGACAGGCTTGAACACTCGTTATGAGGAGCATAGGACTTTGGTAGCTCAAGGCTACTATGAAGTCACCTTGGACAGCTAACCGTGCACTAGGTTCTGGGGTATCCTGGGAGATCTGACAGCCAGAGGAAAGATGGAGCACAAGGTTGTGAGAAGATAAACAGAAACAGAAACCCATCATCAAATCCTAATGACACTGCCAGCACAGAGCCCCTTCGGGTGGAAGCATGGGAGAACTGTCCGAGACACTGAGCAGGTCACCTGAGTGGACACACAGCTCCACTCCAGAACACATCAAGAACTGTTCCTGTGTCTGAAGAACCCTTACAGAAGCATCATCACACACAGACGGGAACATCAGCTTGTGCTGACACTCTCCAGAGCTGGCACAGCTAGAGCTATACCACACAGTGGCTCACAGTCCACACCTGCATTTTACTTCCTCTTAGGTTCTAGACCCAACACATGCAAACCACGTCCTTCAGGCAAAACCATATCTGGGCCCAGCAGCTGCGCCTGACCAAGATCCCTGAGCAACTGCATGAACCCTGACTGGAGCAGCACTGTGCTGGGAAACACCTAGACATTAGCTTCTGAACACTGACTCCAGAAGCTTGCAGTCCATCCAGGAAGCTACCTAGAGAACAGGAGGAGGAGCCCAGGAATGCAGGAGAGGCTGTTTTCTAACTACTTTCTGAAGGCTAGATTACATAGTAGCAACCTGTCAGCAAGTTGTCCCTCACGCCCCAAAACCTGTAACCACAGGAAAGGAAACTTGTCTTTGCATTTTTTGAAAAAGTTGGCCTGACTCGAGGCTAAATTTAAAGGTAAGAAAGAAGGTAATGAGGTCCACGCAAGTCTCAAGTAAACTTCTTGCAGATTAATCTAATAGCATATTGAAAACATTGCCCCTGCAAACCGGCAACAGACACCAAGACTCTTAAAAGGCTTTTCTGGATTCCAGTCAAATCTTGGTCCTGAGTTCACTAACTGGTACCGCTGGGCACACTGAGTGTCCTGCAACGGTTCCCAGGAGCCAAATGACACCTCAGGGGAAGGAGGAACTGGGACAGCCCCGGGTCCACTCACCTGCTGGACTGATCGGACGCCGTGCGTGGAGGAAGCGGCTCCACGGAGAATAGCTCCTCACTGCCCTGCATGGCGTCAATGCTCGTGCTCGCCAGGGTGAAGGGGCTGGTGGGCGCCGCGATGCCCATGCGCACAGGCACGATCAGGGACTCGGCGACATTGCACAGCTCCTCCACGGCATAAGGGAGCAGTGCCTGAAACACGCGCTTGCACTTCCCGATGGGTTGCGGAATAAAGTTGCTACAGGAAAAAAGGGTCACACAGGAATCTTTCTTGAGTCTCTTCATTTAGGTACGTTCTCATCAGCACACACACACACAGAACACACACAACAGGCTGTGTGTGTTCATCAAAGGCTGCCTTACTTTTTCTTTTGGACGAAGCCATTTCCACACTAAGAATGACGAAAACTTCGTGCCACAGAGCGCAGAAACCGCATGGTGACAGCGACAGCCTCTTCTCTGCGCCCAGGGGTGTATTTGTTCTGCAGCTCTTTCACTAGTGTACCCAGGAGAGTATCTAGAAGCTTGAAAGAACCATGATCACCCCATTAATGCCGCAATCTTCAGGCAACAATTGCGATCAAGATGCTTGTCAGAACTTTCTCCAAAGTCAACATTTGGCAGTAAGAAAATCTCAAGATTCTCAGCCAACTACGCACCACATTAGCAGCTACTCAGACACCTCCCCTGTGCTCAACTGCGCATGAGCCTCACGTCCCCCTTGTTTGGTCCTCACAGCTACCACATCAGGGAAGAACATTATTTCCCTCATAGAACTAAAGCAAACAGCAATGTAGATCTAAATACTTATGTTCATAAGCTCACATCATCTCTCTCATTTATAGTTACTATCTCAAAGATAGTGTTCTGATCTGTTCTCCCTACATATGACACATAATTCACATTAATTACAGAAGTCATTTCATTGTTTTCTCTCTTCTAAAAAACTTACTTTGGTTTGGGGGCCACAGTCAATGATGCTCAGGGCTTACCCCTGACTCTGCTCAGGGATCAGTCCGCCAGGGCCTGGGGGCCCATATGCAGTGCTAGGAATCTCTGTTGCTTTAAAATATATTGCTTGTGCTATTTAGCAAATTTGTTTTCATTGAATGTAAAATCGATAATGAACGGGAAGACAGTGACAGTGAATGTAAAATAGATGGCAAAAGAAATGTGAGTAGATGCTAGTCTAGAACTAAATACTAAAAATAATAGTTACTTATACGTTACTGAGTATTAGACTTAGTTAATACAAATAACTCACAGAAAATTCAGTTATTACTGGGACCTAGGAGAAATCCAAATACTGTAATTTAATCAAAGCCTTCTTAAAAGAGATTATTTTATATCGATGCTAACTAAGTTTGGATGAGAGCCAGAACTGAACCACCACTGGCAGTTGCATGGGGGGGGCAGCACATTAATTAGGACAGAGAAGGGACCATTATGACAATGATAGTTGGAAATAATCACTCTGAACAAGATCTGATTATTGAAAGAAGGTAAAGATATACATGATAACCTTCCAGTACCTGTATTTCGAGGCAGAATGGGAGTGTGGAAGGGAGGGAAACCAGGGACACTGGTGGAAGGAAATGTATACTGGTGAAGGGACAGGTGTTGGAACATTATGTGTCCAAAACCCTATCATAAACCACTTTGTAACTATGTATCTCACAATGATTTAATAAAAATAAAGAAAATAAAATGAAACAAACAAAAAAAAATGTTGCTTGTAAATAACTTTTTCAGCTGCTGCATGAAATTTTAGTAAGTGGCTGGGCTGTAATTTGATCCGACATCCCACCATTAGATCTGTGAAGTATTTACGGTTTTCCCTATTCTAGGACTTTCTTTCTCTCATACCATACGTGATTTAAGCCAAGAGCTGAGGACGCCTGTCCTTGACCCTGCAAGCGATTTCTGTCAGAGGCACTTTCTCACCAGAACACTGTCTCTTCCTCTACAACTCTCTCTCCTAAGCTTGCTGCAGAGAGAGGGACCCTCAAACACACCAAGGGACTACTGATTCAAACATGACTCTGCATTTGTGCCTATAATGTTTTTAACATATTTGGGGGATTTTTTTTTTTTTTTGCTTGTTTGTTTTGCTATTAATGGAGACGGTCATGGCTCAGCCAGGCAAACAGTCCATCTTGTGCCTCAACCCCAAGGACGTACCAAAATATCTGCTGTGCACTTGACGATGAGGCAGTGCGTGAAGCAGTCGAGCCTGATGGTGCCGCTCTGCTGGTTGAGGTACACCTGCTCCTCCGGCAGAAGATGGCCGACACGACTGCTGGCGCTGAGACTTCACACAGGGAAAAGAAGAGACAGAAATGCACCATAACCACCTCCGCTAACAGGAGAAATTCATTCATATCACATTATCTTCAGAAATACATACGGGTCCTTATTCTCTTGTGATCCAAACATAATCATTGATTTCAAAGCATTCCAGTCCTGGAGTACACGCTCCAAAGCAAGCTGGGCAAACCTCGGAGGCTCCAAGTCGTGATCAGGCATATCTGAATCTACAACCAGACAGAGACCCGCAGGTGAGGCAGAACCGCAGGGACTGGGGCGCCCCACACCCCCAGCCAGGGCGCTCACCTTCGGGGTTGGCGGTTTTCCGGTTTGCGATCCTCCCGGATCCGAGGGGTCTGTACTGGCAATGCTCTACAGTCTGCCTCGCAACCGTCTGCACAAGGAACAGCAGGAGGTGCTCCCCCTGCGAAACACAAGACCGCCGTGAGAGGTGGGGGGGCCTCAGTCACACAGTGTGCTGCACCTACTATCTGAGGACCCCACTTGCCTGCTGTTCGGCAGCGTGACCAGGTTGGTAGCAGTGAGCAGACGGTACAGCAGGTCCAGACGGGCAGATTTCTGTCCAGCAATCAGGGTTTTGCATTTACATTTCTCCCAACAATCACAATATGCTGTAGGTGATGTCCTCTTCAGTCTAGAAAAAAAAAAAAATCACACATAAAACATAGAAGGTCCTACACTGAAACTAGATTGAACTTTTTGTTGATTTTTGAATGGTGAAGAGTAATGTGTAACTGTGAAAACATACCTATGGGGGGAGGGGGGACGGACGAAGTGGGAGAGCATCTAAAGACCACACCTTGCTACGTGGGAGGCCCTGGACTCAATCTCTGGCCCCTCAAGGCCACAAGAACACCATCAAGTGTGGGCTCCCATCCCAAACACCTCAAGACCAAGGATTACTGAGTGATGTGAAGTTACAAAGCAACAAAAAAAAACGAGGGGGGGGGGTTGGGGGGGGGTGGCACCCCGGGGTTGGGGAAGCCCCCTCAAAAAAAAAAAAAAATCATGACAAGAGGTTCTCCTGTAGTCAAGTGTTCAGAGATCACTCCTCTGGGATTTCTCATGCCTTCCAAACACAATTCACTCTAAGTGTGTGCCCCCTCCCCACGCCAATGCATTCAACAAACCCGACAAACTCCTCTGAGCAGAGGTTTCTTGCTGGTATCAGAGCAGACATGGACCCTGTGAACACAGGGACTATTTGTCCACCACTACCCTGGCACCTAGCACAGTGCCCTTGGTCAGGGATATCAAGAACCACCATCGAAGGTTAAAAGCGAGGAAGATAAACCTATCAGTTGAAAATCACTTAAACTACAGCTATGTATGAATACACGATCTATAAAAACATGTCCCACCTGTCCTTCTCGATCATTTGTTGAGTGCAACAGATGGCTTCTGCAAAGCAATTCTGTTAACCCTAACAACTACCACCTGTGGCACAGTGACAGCAAATGTACCTGTTGGGATTTGAGGCCCTGCACAGGTGAGCTACAGGCTGTTTCACTAATGCTTCTTAGGGGAGCGGGAATGGGCAAACTAACCAGTGGCCTACAGCAAACCCATGAAAAGTCATGACATTTAATTGAATAAATGAGCAAGGAACCAGCCAGATAATGACCGAGAATCACTCAATGCCTATAGCAATTTCCTGCGAGATACCCGACCTGAGGGCGTATAAACCAGGCTGGGTGGAGAACACAAATAAAGCACCAGGGCAGTGACGCTGTGGAAGTCTTGGTGTGGGCTCATTTCCTCCTCAGCACAACCCAGAGCCACCCGGAGGGACTTGGTGGGAACCAACAGCCCAGCACTCCGGGTACACCTGAATCCCAGAGCTCCATGGGAAGACAGACGCTGGTGGAAAGGGGCATCCCCTGCATCGTGAAAGACTTCCAATGGCAGTGCAGGATATTCTGGCAGAGCCAAGGAAACCCGGGGTTGAGAAACAGAACTGTACTCACTTGCAGTCGTGCCCTTTATGGCAAACCCTGGCACATTCTGTACAGCAGCAGAGGGACTCCAGCAAGCCACAAGTTCGACACTCAAAAAATATCCTGCAATGAAGAGGGTATGTCTTTTATTTATTTTGTTTTTTTTTTTTTTTGTTTTGTTTTGTTTTTGGGCTACACCCAGTGATGCTAGGAGTTACAACTGGCTCAGCACTCAGGAATTACTCCTGGTGGTGCTCAGGGATCATACGGGATGCTAGGATCGAACCCAGGTAAGCTGCATGCAAGGCAAATTGTCCTCCCTGCTGTACTATCGCTACAGCCCCGGGTACGACTTTTAGAGAAAAACTATGTACACTTCATAAGAGCCCTATTTCTGGTATTTTCTAAAGCAACTCAGTTCAGTGGTAGCTCCACAACGTACTCACGGACTCTGGAAAACATGCCTTACGGTATTATACAAATGGAAACCAGTTATTACCAGTGGAGGGAAATATAGTTCCTATCATCCAAGAAAGGCTATCATGGTTTTAAAATCTGTTTAACATTATTGGTCAGATTATTCTCCCAGTGGAGGTTTCTAATTTTCACAATATCCTATAACTAACTTAATAATCAACTCCTTTGCTTCATTTATTCAGAGATTAAATAAAATTTGTTTTTCTTTGGAAAATTTCACAACTCAGAATAGAACAAAACATTAGACATGTAATCCCAAAGCTAGTAACTGTAAATCTGGTGATGGTCAACGGAACAAGACAAACTCCTGGAGAGAGAGAAGTCAGAGGGGAAGGAGACAGGGCAGCAGCTGACCTGGTTAATGTGCTCGGCTCCTGTCCACGTAAAGCTGCAGGTGTCGTTACAGCATAGGACATACAAAGGCGAGTCATCAGGGTTGGTGCCGGCGGGCAAACCATTCCCATAAATATATCTTCCTCCTTTTCACTTGATGACACTTCAGCTAAAAAGATGATAAACACAGGAGTTTATTATTGACAGCCATCAATTACTCTCCTCAAAACAAAAAGAACCATTTACACCATCTAAATCAAAATTATCATATGCCATTTTTGTAAAATCCACTCAACTCTGGTGCAACTATTAGGTAAAGTGTCATTCCATCGTGACTACTTGATGACAATACACCTGCATCTTTAATCCTGTGACACAGAGCTGGAATTTAATCTGTCTTAATTTTTTTTTTTTTTTTTTTTTTTTTTTTTTGCTATTTTGGGTCAATTCAGCAATGCTCAGGGGGTTACTCCTGGCTCTACACTCAGGATTTACTCCTGGCGGCGCTCAGGGGACCATATGGGATGCTGGGGATTCAAACCCAGGTCTGCCGCTGCAAGGCAAACGCCCTACCCGCCCGGCCCTAATCTGTCTTAATTTGCACAAGCAAACCAGAGTGCTTGAGGAGACAGCAGCTGCAGCCTGTTAAGAGGTAGTGCAGGAAAACTGTGACTACTCCTAACTTGTACTACGCAGAGCCTCCAAGCCCTGTCAGAGTAACAAGGCATCTGCTTCTATACAGCTTTAACATCAACACCAAACACCAAGTGACCCAACTTTATTTTCAGGAGATCACACAAAGCCCCTATTTTGTGTGACAGTGTAGCACGTTAGGGGGAGCATCTAGGCTGCAGAGTGGAAACCCGAGCTCCCCGTGGCAGGAAAAACACTGGGTGCTGGCTAGAAGAGGGCATTTCGCTCAACCTGCAGCCAGAGTTGGACCAGAGCGCGGCAGAGAGGACAAAGCTTTCAGCCAGGGTCTCAGGAAGGCCAGGCGCAGGCTCACTGCATCTTGCGCTTTCCCTTGCCCAACAGAGCTTCCTGAGATACAGCAGCATCAGGCCTTAACTGGGGCTGTATTCCATGGGCAGCACCAGGGATGTGCCTTCTTGGTGCATGACGGGCTGTAACATGGCAGTGCTGCCCAGGCACCGGAAGATACCTGGATCATTCCTGCTGTTAGGCATGTAAACAGACAGGTCTGCTGTGTACCAGCAAGAGCACGGAAGGGTGGCAGCTTCAGACTCTGATGCTGTTTGGATTTTTGAGTCCTTGGGCATAAAGTCTAAGAAAGATGGTTGCCAGTGGCTTAAAACTGGACCATCTAATTTTTTTTTTTTTTTTTTTGGGTCACACCTGGCGATGCTCAGGGGTTACTTCCTGGCGGTGCTCAGGGGACCATATGGGATGCCGGGATCGAACCGGGCCAGCACAGGCAGGGCACGTGCAAGGCAAACACCCTACCCACTAGGCTATCGCCCCGGCCCAGGACCATCTATTTTTATTTATATATTTATTTATTCTGTGCCATAAAATTTAGCACAGAACCCCATCAGACTGTTGACAGCAACTGATTCTCGCCCATCATGGTCCTCCCCAGGAGGAGACATTCTGAAAGAAGAAATTGATAATTAAAAAAAAAAATCCCTTGTTTCCAAGGCTGGAAGTTCACCTGGGTCGGAATGTATTATGTTCTTTAATAAAAATGCTTTCTAAAATAAAAAAAAAAAATTTAAGAGTACACTTTCCACTATAGAAGTGCTTTTGAGAATGGTACACCAGTTGCCTTTAGATGAATAACAGACTCGACAGAAAGTATAAACACAGAAATTTACTTATACACAAATTTCCTTTTTTTTTTCCATTTTGGGTCACACCCAGCAATGTTCAGGGGTTACTCCTGGCTCTGCGCTCAGGAATTACCCCCTGGAGGCACTCGGGGACCATATGGGATGCTGGGGATAGAACCAGGGTCAGCCGCGTGCAAGGCAAATGTCCTCCCCGCTGTGCTGTCGCCTCCGGCCCCGCAAGTTTTTTATTACACCACATGAACAACATGACAGAATTATTCAAGTTGAAAAGCAAGCACTCATGCTGACCTTGGAATGAATTACCTTTTTGCAATTTTCTGGGCTGTTTCTAAGATGGTAATTGCAGCAGGATAAGCACGGCCACTTACAGCTGACATAAATGGGGTCATCCCTCTTGCATCCCTAAAACAGACAAATTATATATGTAAATATTATATGCTATTTCTTTCCAATAAGAAAAAAGAAATGCACATTCAAAAGTCAATGATTCATTAACTAATGCACCCCACTTAGAAACACAAACAGTGTGTTGCATTCACATATCTGGCGTAGATGGTGTTATTTATTTTACTGTATTATGGCATTGCTCTTAAACCCCATTCTAAAAGTCCAACTAACAAACACCATTATTCAGAGCCCAAAGGCGGGTTTTAACTGAATTTTCCAGACTCATAGACTAGTATGCTCTTCTGATCTTCCACTTATAATTGGGCAAGTCAGTATCTGTCAAAATATGTAGCTATCCCATACTATGTTCTGCTTATTTTAATCCCTACTTGTTCTTTGTAACACTGCTCAAGACTTCACTTCCAAAAGCTCCCTATTACCTGGATAAACACATCTCTCATTTCGATTACCCCAGTACACTTAAGTGTCCATCTGACACATTACTGTACGTGTTACAAATATTTACACTTCTACTTGATTGTGGACTAAGAGAAGACAGTGACGAAATTTTACTCTTGAAGTTTTTAATTAAAAAAAAAAATTCCCACATGCTGTTATAATGAAAACAAGAAAGTTTTGGGACTAGAACAATATATAACAAGCAGGGGATTGCCTGTCAACTGAGGGTTGATTCCCAGAAGAACATACGGTCCCGGGAGCCCTGGCAGTACTGACGGTTGAGCACAAAGCCAGGAGCAAGTCCTGACCTGGGAAGGAGACATGCTGCCCACATGTGGTCATTATGGGCAGGCAGAGAATAACGGAACCCTCTGCCTCTTTACTAAGCATGGTAATTTTAGTGAAACTTACTCTAGCTCCAACCACCACCCCTAAAATTAAGCTAGAAGAAAAATCCTTAAAATTGAAAATAATGAATGCTTTCTTCTTTATCCCACTACATCACTAGACATCCTGTTCAATTTCCTCAAGCGGGTGCCAGTAACATTTCCATTTGACCCTATTATGTGCCAGTGTAGCCCAATGGCATCTGGTTGTTTCAGGAACACGAAGAGCCTCAAACCATTTGTTCATGGTCTTGACGAAGAAGTCTGACCATCTTGTAGGTGGGCGGCCACGTGGTCTTTTGACCACGTGATGGTCTTTTGCACCATCAGGTCCTCGATATATGCTTCCGATGCCAGCATATGTGCAGTGAAAGCACAGACAGTCATTTTTAGTCCTTCATTTTGGCAGCCTAGTTGGGCCCTGAAATTTTATCAGGTACTCCTTGTTCGTCCTTCTTAGTGCTGCTGTATTAAGGGCTCTTTCAGGGTCGGGAAGATACACATTTTTATTACTGGTTTTGGCATATTGAATACGCATCGGACAGCTTGCCAGGTTCTGCCGTGCGGGTGGTATATTCTCAGTATCTGCAAGGTTCTCTGAGAGGGGTGTGGAAGTAAGCATAGCGACCACAGCAACGGGAAAGCTGGTATCTGCTCTGCCTGTGGTATCTTACTTTCTTAATCCCAAACCCACGAAATCACCACTATGTTCAAACTGAGAGCCTCCCAGGGTTTTGCAGATTGTCAAACAACTAACAAAACTTTCTGGTGGTTTTTTTGCTTTTGTTTTGTTTCTTTTTACTTTTCTTTTTTTTGATGGGGAAGGGAAGAAGATGCAAACTGAGTCATTCCTGGCAGTGCTCTGGGGATCGAACCAGGGTCTCAGCATTCAAAGCGTACCTAGCCCTTTGAGCTCTCTCTTCTTTTTATAGGAGTCATCAATCTGACAACTGATTTCCAGTTATGCCAGTGGTGAAGTTATCATCAACTTTGGGGAAATTATTCTATATCTGTAACATTAAAATTCAAAAATTTCTACGCCCACCACCTTAAGGCAAATGAAGTCTGCCTCTTCTCATTTGCTTCATAGTTGCCATCAATGACCTGCTCACCAGCATAGTAACACTGAGCGCTTTGCTCCTATTCTACCCAGCTCTCAGACAAAGATGGAAATACCATCCACTGTGGGGATACGAAAACAAAGAACTAATAAAGAAATATAGAACTAGTGAAATAGAAATTAACTGTAGACGATTACAGTAAGAAGACAAGAAACCAAAGACTTGTTTTACTAATGGGATAATAAATGGGTATTGCTTATCTTCCCGTTGTTTATCGATGCTCGAGGGCATCAGTAACATCTCCATATGTCCTGTTGCAAGCAAGTGTACCCCAGGGGCATCTGCTCGCTCCAGGAACAGGAAGAGCTTCAAACCATTCCTTCAGGTCATGGGAATGAGGTCCATAATTGTTACTGGTTTTTGGCATATCAAATAAAGCACGGGTAGCTTGCCAGGCTCTGCCGGCAAATAAATGAGTAAACCTGATCATTTTCATTATAAATTCACTAATTTCATCTGGAAGTTAATAAGCTTACATGTAAGGAATAAAGCCCTCAGAATAAATGAAAGTGTGGTCAATGAGCATTTACCACATGATCTTCACCACCACTCTCACACCCCTCACAATGACTTCAAGCCTTACAAAGATTTCCAGAGAACCAACTGCCAAGTGTGAGGAGCGACACCACGGGCAGGCGCATGTGGGCTGGCCTGAGGACAGTAGGAGGCCAAGGAAGAAGCTATGTGGGCTTTATATTTCACAGAAACTCTGAGAACTCATTTGAAGATTCCCATCTGAGACCAAAGATGCTCCAAGTCTTTTAACACATCAATATGTATTAATTGATACTGAGAGTCAGCCTGTGTTGATCTAGAGCAACTTCAAGGACAGGAGCCTGGAACACGAAAAATGCTGCCAGCTCTAGGGAGGGTTTTAGATTCATCTGCGCTCACTGTTCACACCCACTCAGAACTTTCGACCCTAAGAGGAACCGAATTAAAGCTTCATGATCAGAGGCACATCACGACTCTTACTTGGCAGAGAGGAGCTCGCGCAGGTAAGGCTGCAGAACCACACTGTCACAGAGCAGCTTCAGAATAAAATGGGCATTGGCCTTCCGATCCTTGGACTCTACCACTGAGGGCTCTGTGGAAGGACCTGGAATTAAGCAAATCCACTGCGTAACATCACACAAGTAAACAAGACAGTGAAAGAATATTCTGGAAGTATGAAATAGGACACCAGGAAAACTTTATTCCAATATTATGAGCAAATTAGTGATTTCATATGCCCCGTCCCCACCCCTCCACATGCCCCCGGCCCTGAGCCAGCTTCCTGGCCCCATTTCGGAGAGTTCAAAGACACTGATACATGTCATAGGTGTAACTGATGAGATGCACGCACATACATGTCACTCTTTCACTGACAGAGAGAAGGGAATTCAGATAACTCAACCCTTGGTCAATGTGACAGCATGTGTTTCTGCAGAATCCTTCACCTAGAACAAGCCCTGGCCCGCCCAACACCATGGCCTGTCGTCCTCACCTGGAATGGTGGAAGTGCTCGGTCCCTGTGCGGTGCCGGTGGCTGCAGTGGTTAGGGAGCCACGGCAGGGGCCAAGATGAAATCGATGTCCCCATCTTTAAGTAAACAGAACGACAGGGGACACACGGTCACCAGAGGCAGCATGTCCCTAACACTGTTTCTTAAGGGGCCTGGGCTTTTCCCCTGCAAGCCGGAGGCCAAACTGCCAGAGTTGGATAGGAACTGACTTCGCCAGACTGTGAGAGAAGGAACCGTGGGCCATGGCCAGCACCTGTAGCTGTGCTGCTCAAAGGCTTCTTTCCAGTACAGCAACACATTTCAGAATTAATTTAAAATTTACAACCACCGTAGGTGGTAACTGTCAATTCTGGTGTCCAAATGAGCAACTCCAGTGTTTTTTAGCCTCTGCCTGAGGACCAGCAGGAAATTTCTGAGGACAGGTACTGGCCAGAGCTTTTGCACATGCGTTACACTGCGTCTACGTGTTTTGGCCTCCAAACATCCTGTGCAAATAGGACTACCCCTCCCCCTTTATTTTTTGGCTTTCTGGGTCACATCCTACAATGCTCAGGGGTTATTCCTGGCTCTGCACTCAGGAATCACTCTTGGTGGTGCTCGGGAACCCTATGGAATGTGGGGATTGAACCCAGGTTGGCCATGGGCAGGCAGATGCCCTTCCCGCTATACTATCACTCTGGCCTCTCCTTTTCCCTTATGACCCCATGTTTTATTTAACCACTGAATCAAGTCAGATTCCTACCGGGGTCCATGGCAGGAGGGTCAGGAACCCAACTAGGGGCGCAATAGGAGGTGAAACCGGATCTTGGTGGTCACTTGATGAGGAACCAGCTTCGTGCCTGCCCAAACCAGCTGCTCTCAAGGACCGTCGCATCATTTCCCGTAATCTCAAGCTGCAACAGCAAGGACACAATCAGAGCTCACCACCATGTTCGCACATCGGGAAACGATGCACAGTAGCTCATGTGACATCACAGTGCATCCTACACGCAGACACACCAGGCTAGGGAGAATGCAAATACCCACTCTGGAATCACAGGGCCAGTGAGGGAGGGATCAGCGGGCTGATGCCAGGGCTCCTGTGCCCAGTCCAGCACTAAAGCCACTATGTGAAGCCTCCACACAAACTGACGCTCAAGGTACACCAAAGGAAGATTAGAAAATAATCTGTATAACTAAGAATGATGAACAGTTGAACAGTTAAGAAAAAAAAAATGGTGCCTGTCCTCAGTTCAACCAAACTAAGTTTAATAAGAGACAGAGAACAAACATACTGATTAGCACAAAACCAATATTGCTAGTCCACTAAATCCCCTTTCAGGAAGCTCAAAGCCACTGAATTAAAGTCCACACAGTACTTTCACAATGGACACCAACTTAGACTATTTTTAATACCAAAAAAAAAGAAAAATGTTGCTTTGTTTAAATTGTTGTACAATGGAATCCCAGAGAAATGAGCAACTGAAATGGAGACTTTCAAGATGTGCTGCTGCATTCATGACTGGGCAAAAAAAAAAAAAAAAAAAATCAATCAAAACTGATTCTGCCCACCTGTGCACATCACCATAAAAAGATTAGCTGCCCTCCAAAGCTGGAAACGAACTACCTGTCCATAAGTCTGGACCACTGATGGAAGAGTGAACAAAGGCAAAAAAACCAAAAAAGGCACTTAAGAGCTAGCAGCAAGTGAGAGAGCACAGAGGGCAAAGTCTAGATCTTCTAAGTGAGTCAATAGATTCCATTTCAGGGCCACACACGAGGCCCAATTTCACTGTCCTGAAGACTCAACAGCGCTAAAGTGAAACCTGCCCACAGCCTTACAGCTGAGCTCCATGATGCCCAGAGAGAAAGCAGTTACACATCTTTTAACTGTCTGAATCACCAATTAAGCTTATCATTAAATCCAAGAATAAATGAGTTTTCCATGGCTTTTTTTTTTTTTTTTTTTTTTTGCTTTTTGGGTCACACCCAGCGATGCTCAGGGTTACTCCTGGCTCTTTGCTCAGGAATTACTCCTGGCGATGCTTGGGGGGCCATATGGGATGCGGATCGAACCCAGGCCGGCCGCATGCAAGGCAAACGCCCTACCTGCTGTGCTATCGCTCCGGCCCATCCATGCATATTTTAAATTTTTTTAATTTAAAGAAAAAGCAAAATCTCTCTCACCCCAAGCATTTACAAATATGTCTGTTAGAGGCTACTTTCAGGAACTCTTCTATTTTAAAAGGCTGGGGCATGATGGTGTACCTTTGGGGAAAGAAACATTCTCTGGAAGAGTATGCAAAGGAAACCTGAATGAGTCCAATGACAGATTAGTTATTATAATTACCTGTAGTTAATGCTTTCATGATCTCAATACCTTCTCTCCCTCAACTTAGGAATCTGAGTTTAAGAGCTATTATAATAGAGAGGGGGACCATTTCAGGTACTGCTTTAGTCAAGGTCAAACACAGCACCCACAGAGGAAAACAAGGCCCCCACATAAGAACAGTGCCCCAGGGAGGACCAGCCACACTGTGATGCTCCCACAACCTTAACTAAGCTCAGCCAGCCGCTCAGCACCCTGACAGAGGGGGCATTGGCAGTTGGGAGGCCCAGCAAATGCTCTGAACGTCAACCTCTGGTCGGGCCGTCTTGGTAACAGCACTTGCGGCAGGCCACTCGACACCTATAATCAACTTAGGCACGGGTACATCGGAGAGGGACTTACAAGGAGCAGGGAGCCAGGGTAGCTAGAGGCGTACATGCTCATCTACAGCTTATCAGATTTTAAAGGAAGAAAAATTTAACAGTGCACAGACCAAACAACATGTACGGGCCACTCTCCGACCTCTAGCTTAGAGTAAATGAAGCGAAATCTGAGACCAAAGTCTCAATCTTGAACTTGCCAGCTCCCAACTCTGTTGATGTGATGTAGTCAATTCACTATTAAATGAGGGGATCATTCCTTGTAATTAAAAAAAAAGTGTCCTTAACCTCTTCTCTTCATTAGGTCTTGGGAACATTTTTAAGTACAATGCCCAGTTCCTCATATAGATTCTTTAAAAACAAAAACAAAAAAACAAAAAAGAAAATCATTCTTCAAGATGCTGTACACAATTCATGAAGATTCACCTGTATCCTCAGTGGCTGAGGACAACACTGAGGCGGTACCACCTTGGCTGCTAAGATTCAGAGTTTTGACATTTCTTCTTCTAGGCTTGCCTGGAGTCATCATATTTTCTGACAATACGGAAGAAGTCAAGATGATGTAATTTCCTCTTTGTAAGCACGTTCTATCCATGCTACAGAAGCTTTAGAATCCAGTCATGTTCAAACACACCACTGTGACAAAAAAGCGAAGGTCATGTGTCTTCCAGATGAACAATCTCTAGAGCACATACACCTGCAATCAGCCTTCCACTCCCTGCCCTGGACTCAGGAGCCAGTGCGCCACACAACAAGCTTCTGAGTCACATCACATCTGGAGGCACATATCAAAACTCCATGCAATACTGGGACTGCATCGGTTGGGAGCGTACGGCCCCCGAGCCCAGCCTGCTCACTTCGGCAAAGGGCTGCGCCTAGAAATCCATGGAAGGCTAGAGGAGGGTTGCACTTCAATGAAGCAGTCTGTGGAAAACAGGCCTCCTGCATTTTCAGCTGGTCAGCCGGCAGCCCTGATTTGCACTGGGTAAGAGCACTGCAGTGACATCTTCGGCAAATGCCTCAAAGGAGCTTACTCTGCAAATTATTTCTGTGAGCAAGAGATCACCCACTCTCGAAGCTCCTTTTTAGTCTTTGCCTTCAAACATACTCCTTACATGAAAAAAGGATGGCAGCACTGGCATTGGACCAACCATATCGGAGTCCACCTTGATTGGTACCTGTGTTTTCCCTGAGGAAACGAAATACCTGAAATAATCCAAACACTAATTTTATAACGTTTTGCCTAGGAAACTAATTTATAAACAAATCAACTGGTGATCATTTCCATCTGGGAGCAGCTACATGACATTCTGACTTTAATGATAATTTGGTTGCCCAGAAAAGGTCTTTGATACATATCCCTTTAGGATGTACGTGTGCCTCGAAGACTACCAAATTGGTACTCAGTTCATTTCTAAAGAAAAAGTCTAGCAAGGGAAATATGGGCAAAGAAACCTTCAGTGAGGGAGGTTGCCTGCCCTGCCCTGTCACAGGGTACAGTGGCATCGATCAGGGTGCAATGGCTTCCACTGACCAACTGCCACAGGGCCCAGAATCACGTGCTGTTTCTCTCTGAGGGTGAGAGAAAAAGAACTAAGCCTAAATTCTACATTTACTTCATCTATGTCAACACCTCTTAGTTTCTAACAATTATAAAAGGTTGTTCTTCCCACAACTCAAAGCCTGAAAATTGAAAATAACCAATGCAGGCCAGTGAAGTGATTCCTAATACATGCCAATCTGAGAGTGCTGAGAATCTAATAAGCAATCTGAAAACAAAACACTGAGGATCCTTCAATAACTGCAGTATGTGTTCTCCAAATAAAGCAAATCACTTCCTAGGAAGCAAGAAGGGTAAATTTAAAACATCTGAGGAATCAAGCACGCACTAAGTGTCTAAATACCTCAAACTTTTTAAGAGCTCTGGGTTCTGCACTGAGATTCTACTGAGATGTTATCAGATATTTTCCCCAGTGATATGGGACGAAGCAAAAGTCCTACCAACTTTTGTCAGCATCTGAAAGGTAAGAGATATGCTTCTTTCTGGGCTTGGATTTGTGTCTGCCAATTAAACGTTCCTGGTAAAAGTCACATTACCTTCGGCTACTTGAAGATCCGGCCCGATTACCTGGGCCGTTACTTGAGACAACAGAGATTGCATTTGCAATGGCCTCCACGGCAGAAAGCCTCTCAGCAAACGTGTTCCTTTCTTGAGCGCCTCCGCTTCTGAAACAGAGGAGACAGAATTAGGACCGACTAAACACTCTCTGAGGAGCCCCAGAGAAGGAACATTTCCTCCTGTATATTCTGGTGTTCCAATTCCGTCTGAACTAGGACCTTTACTACCTGAATTATTTCCTTATTCTGTCTTATTTTCCAACCTTCAAAAGCAAAAATAAGATTATTCTTAAGAAGGAGGAACTAGAACTTTTTTCCCTTTGCTTAGGAGGAAGTGAAGGGCTCATGTTCTCAGGATCTTGACCTCATTTGTGTGTGTCTTTGAGCCTTTTAGTGATTCCATGATGGTGACGGTCAGTAAACCGCTATAAAAGAACCTCCCAGGGATTCAGGAGAATTTAAAGCCAAGGGAGAATATCTGAGTTCGCCACACTGCTCCTTCATTCAACCATGTACAGCTTCACAGCAGAATGGGGTGGAGAGGGAGGCCGGAAGCTCAGCAACCATCCCCAAACAATCACACTCACTCGGCTATTCTCCTTGTACTCTGAAAATTGGGACAAAAGTTACTCAGTACAGCTTGTTAAATAATTTCCATGGTAATGAAATCTGCAATTATAAAATAAGCAATGCTCTTAGTAGTCATATAGTTCAAACATATGTAAGAGACTAGAATTCAAGTAACAAAACACACTAATTACAGAGCCATCATTACAGGCACTTTTACCTTCTGCTTATGTTAAAATCTACTAAAAACACACAAGTTCCTTACAGTCATTTACTTCATTCTTTAATACTAACTAATGTCTTTAATTGCCTAAAATTCCTTTTGAAAGAACTGGAGCAATAGTACAATGGGTAGGGTGTTTGCCTTGCACACGGCTAGCCCATGCCGGCCCGGGTTCCATCTCCGGCATCCGATATGGTCCCCTGAGCACCACCAGGAATAAATCCTGAGTGCAGAGTCAGGAGAAACCCCTGAGCATTGCCGGGTGTGACCAAAAAAAAAGCAAAAAAAAAAAAAAAAAAAAAAATCCTTTTGAAGACCTCATTCTAAGCCTGATCTTTTAGAGCTGGGGACTGGACTGGTGTGTACCAAGACATGCTACACCCGCCAAAGTCACACTGCCCAGCCCTCACTACCATGCTTTTGCTCACCCTCCTCTTCCTTCGTTTCCTTGTTGCTGGTTGGAAAGCATACTGACACACAAGCATGCAAAATATTCCGATTTCCATCACATCTGTGGCTGATAAACGTCTGTAGCATCTGTAGATTTTGCTCTAAAACCACCGCCTGCTCCAGATTCATCAGATATTGCCGACAGGCCTCATAATCACAGCGTAGAATGTGCTGCATCAACGTTTGCTTCTGTGCTCAGACAAACCCGAGAGAAATAGGTTATGCAGTTTAACCGGACAGGATTCACACCCCAAACATTCTCATGACCAATACAGTAATATAAACAGCTCTGGAATGTAAGTAAAGATAATTTCAGGGGCCCGGAGTGATGCCCAGCGGGTAGGGCGGCCTATGCCGGCCCGGGTTCATCCCTGGCATCCCATATGGTCCCCCTGAGCACCGCCAAGAGTAATTCCTGAGTGCAGAGCCAGGAGAAATCCCTGAGCATTGCCAGGTGTGACCCAAAAGCAAAAAAAAAAAAAAAAAAAAGATAATTTCAGGGAGAGCCTGGCAAAATGCGTCCAAATTCCAGTCATATTTTAAAGACAGTATACAACTGATGGGAATGGAAAAGAGCCCTTGCAGCCGGGGAACCAGTGAGTGGGCGCTCACCACACACCAGGGCATCCACCGCCCCTTGCTTTAAGAATCAAATCCACATCGTCCACAGCAAAGTACATGGACACAGACACAACTCTATCAGGGGTTCAAGCACACTTTTTCCCCAAAAAATGACAGCTATGGGATATTTAGTGGACTGAAGACAAAGCATGGGGAACTGGTATGTCTGCTCATTTTCACTAGGAGTCAGGAGAAAGAAGAGGGGGAAAATTGTTGAAACACAAAAGAAAGAAGATACGTTTGAACAACTTGCTGCTTCCCTTTAAAGTGTATGTCACCAACTTTCTCCACCCGGTTTCATGGGTAAAGTGTGTGTGTGTGTGGGGGGACGGCAATAATGCACAAGGCACTAAAATAAAATGAAGAAGCAATTATTCTAGTGCCGCCAATGTGTGAGAGAACCATTTGCTAATAATGGCTTTGGGATGATCCCATAAGATTATGCTTTCTAAAGTCAGTTAAGACCTACTATGCTTTGGCTACTGTGTTTTAAATGTAAACTCAAATAAAATATTTATTAATTAAGGCACTGTGATTTACAAACTTATTCTGTGTTGCAGGCAATGTTCCAATACTAATGTCACCACCAAAGACCAGGGGTCCCACTCGCCTCCGTGTCGGCACTTCTTAAAACTGAAGTGGTAACTGAAGTGTGGGTCTCCAGTTTCACCTGGTTGGCTCTGTGAATTACATACACACCGTCTCGCTTCTGTGCCCGAGCCCCTGCCCTTCCTACCTCCCATCTGCCGCAGCTAATGCATAGTTCTGAAAGTTTGTTTAATGTCTCTCCAAAGACTTAAAAAAAAGCACGGAACTGTTCAAGGAAGCCCAGTCACAACACCTGGCTGCACAGTGCTGACAAAGAAGCTATCTGCAAGCAAAAGGCCCACTGCTTGGTTGGAAGCAGCTACGCTAACAGAAATTCTCACGTGTACCCTGCAGCAACATGCGTACTGTGTATAAGCAGAGGTAATTCTGCGTGGCACACTGTCACTGGTTATTAGAGCAACAGGCATACCCCTAAGCCAAGTCACTGGAGCAAGAAAAGTGATGCCATGGGAGGAAGTCACTGATCTCCACCCTGGCCACACCCAGGGTGCAATGTCAGAGAAGTAAACGGCGTGGCACGCGTGTCGTGACTGGCCAGAGGCGGCTCAGGGAATGAAGGGCAACATAAACCAGAACCCGAAGACCCGGCAACCTTCTGATTCGGCAGGCCTGCAAGGAACAGAGGGGCAAAAGCGATAGTCCAGCGGGAGGGCATTTGTCTTGCAAGCGGCTGACCCAGCTTCGATCCCTGGCATCCCATATGGTCCCCTGAGCACCACCAGGAATAATTCCTGAGTGCAGAGCTAGGAGTAACCCCTGAGCATTGCTGGGTATGACCCCAAAAAGCAATAAACAAACACACAAAGAAAAAGGAAGAGAGACCCTCTGAAAGGGGGCACAAGTAGTATTTTCAGGACAGCCCACAGATACCAGAATTCCTACATGAGCTGCAAGCCCAGATTCAGAGTCCCTAATGTTTAAGAGCAACTTTATGTTGAAGATCTTATCTATAAATCCTGTGAATTTTAACTGTTAGCAAGCAATCAAGAATTTTTATTTGAATGAAGTGGTTCTTCCTACGTTCATAGCTACCCTCTAAGTGGGTATTCCTAGGGACCAAGTTCTGGTCATAGCTATCCTCTAAGTCACCACCCCAAGAGATTGGGATCACAGAGCTCAACTGCCTCGGAAGCAGCCCAGAGACAATTCTCAGCAGCCCCTGGTCTCAGAGCACTGTAGGAACTTACACCTTTCCAGGACATTTGCTTATCATGCCCAACATAATGGAGCAAAGACAAGCTACCATACTATTAGCCATTTGACTCCATTGGAGAAATAGGACAAACTTTAGGTCCAGCTTCCCTTCTTCTCCTTTAACTTCACTGGCAACAATGACCGAGATGGAGCCAAATGCAGCCATCCTTTAGGGGGAAGGGGCTGTGACCTGGCGAGTGAGCCCCATTGAGAGCTCTGCCAGCACAGCTTCCCTCCGAGACTTGGAGTCTCATTGCTGGTCTTCTCTTATCTCCCTGGCACTCACTCATGCACCCACTCACTCTGCAGCACAGTGACTGAATCGAGGGCCACACACATTCAAGGTGCAGGTCCTGGAGTTTCAATGTCAAGATGACTCTCATGCGTCAGTCCTGGACCTTTCTGCTTACTGGCCAACGTCACAGACACACTACTGACACCTCAGTGTCTCTCTCCCACCCAGTCCTCACCATCCTGGTCTCTGGACTCATATACCTCTCTCTCTCTCACCATCTCCCCCTGTATTTCTGTGAATTGTCTGAGGGTTCTGAGGCCACACTCGGTGGTGCCAGGTATCAAAACCTGGTCGGCCACATGCAAGGTGAGCACAACATTCTCTTGACTGTCCCCGCCCCTCCCTAATTTTTTACTTCCATTTTCAGTTGGGAGTAAATAACATAACAAGTAACAAAGTCTTTATATCACTCCCTCATTCCTCTACCTCCTGAACCTTCCGTCTGCACTTCCAATAAATGGCAAATTCCTTCTTCCAAAACCTTTGCCCTTCAGCTCCACAGCACCCGTACTCACGCACAAGCAAACTGCTGACTCTCCCTGAAAAACAAATCTAATATTTAATCATTTCTTATAACTCTATCATCTCTTTCGCTAAGCTGGCAGCATTCCCGAATGACCACTTACCTTCCCAACTGTTATTGACTTCCACCCTGCAGCCTGTTTTCACAGTATGCCGACAGGATCGTTAAGAAATTTAGATCCAGTCAAGTCGGGTCTTCTCTCAGTGTTCCAGTACCTTCCAGGGCAGTGACTTCCGCACTTAACACCTCACCTAGCCGCTCAAAGCTAAACTTTTCCTCTTCCCTTTCCCCATTTGTACTTCCCATTTTCCTTCTTTCAAGTACACTGAATCTGAAACTTTTACAACACATCCTATCATTGGCTGCTAACATCCAATCACCAAGTTTTACAGCTGCTGCCTCCTCAGTTCTTGAGTTCCTCCTCTCTGAATCATTTCCAAGGATTCAAAATGACTGTGTCCAACTAAGAGAACATCATAAGTCTTTCCATCTGGGCACTCCAGGTCTGTTTCTTGCTCATAATTCATCTTTCATTTATTTTGGGATTAGGTAAGGGAATGGCGGGGGAGAGAAAACTCAAAATCTTTCTACTAGCTGTCAGCCTTTAGCTTAGCACCAAAGCCCCTTGGTCCTCTTCTCTAGCCTTACTGCTGCCACTCACCAACGCATGAGCCCTAACTTTTGGCTGTATCAACAGAATGTCTGTTTTTTTCCTCAGAACACTTTAATCAAATTCACAAAGACTGCTCTTCCTGTCTGGAACAATAGCGCTCACCCTCATCTAGGGTCTAGGAGGCCCTACCTGACTGGATCCAGACAACAGAGTCTGATGTAGCCCTCCTGCAACATTAAACACATCTTTCTCAAGCCATTACGCTGCACAGTAATCACGGATTCACTGATCTGCGTTCATCCTAATAGCCTAGTAGCTCTATGGAGAAGGGCCAATAAATGAGCTAGACGGGACTGTTTCCCTAGATTCTAGAAGTATCTTCTGAATTAAACTGCCAAGTAGTTTCAAAGTCAGCTTACCTCCACAGCCATGATGATAATAGCAGCTTTCTTTTTGATTGTGGAATTGGCAGGAAGGTTGATTAAAGAGTGGACACCCATTCCAAGACTACTAATAGGTGGAAGGTCAAGCCAATCAGGATCCCTTATTCCTCCCATGCAATCTTTGGCCATTGGGTAAATAGTACCATTTCCGTCTCGAAGAATAATAGGAGACTCCTATGAAAGAGGGAAAACAATGAAATGTGACTCCTAATAAAAAAATGCATGATTTTCATTCAGTGTGTGTATATGTTTATGTGTAAATAATAATAGCCACTAAAAAAAAGAACTCATCAAAATAGAAATATCCTAAATTTTTCATTAGTTTTTTAACAAGCAAAGCGGAATCAGATCTAAGCATCCCAAAAGCGATGCCGTTGTCGATGCTTTACAGATACAATGAGCTCGTCAGGACTGTCCATACCTGTCCGGCTGTGAAAATGGCTACGCTCTTCTCATTCTGACCAAGAAAAGCAATGCTGCTCGTAGGGAAATTATTTTCCTGCTCTGCTTTTCCCGTGGCAAGATCAAAAAATACAGTACCGAACCCAATTTCCCGTCTTCAAAACAGCATGCACACCTGAAGCAAAACACAGAAGCATACAGCGGGCTTGTTACGCACCTCTCGCAGTCTCCAGTAAGGAATGACCCAAATCTCCAACCGCTTTCACCAATTTCAACAGGTAATTTTATGTACTTTTTGTTCTTTAAATAATGACTTATTTTAAACACCATGATTTACAAAGTACCAACTTTTTCACAATACAGTTGCTAAAAGATTCATCATTCAGCACCAATCCGACCACCTGTGTGCCCCACCACCACTAGAGACCCACTTTTCCCACCCACTCTCCATCCTCCTCCTGATGCCTGCTCAGTCAGCATCAATTATGTTGACCAACAGATACATTTTAGTCCATGGGTCTTAAACAGGGAACAAAAACCACCCAGGCCCTAAGCCACTTCATCCTATACCCATTTACTACATGAGAGCATACTATCTGAAAAGTTCTCAAAATGTTTACCTTTGGAATCCACATTCACTGCGAGTATTTCTGTTTTTTCAGGTATACAGAGCTTCTTAGGAGTCCTTTGGAAACAGTCGGGAACTTTAGGTGTTCCACCAGTTTTCACAACCTGTAGAAGACAAGCAGGATTTTACACCCAATTCTGCTACAGACACACAGTGTTGCCCCCGCTGAGCAACTCCCATCCCATTACCTGCAGCTCATCGATTCTAAGCAGCCTACAATCCTGCAGAAGAGAAGATGGGTCAGCATCAGAACCACAGCTGCTTTGACAGTTGGTGTTACTGGATGTTCCTGGAAATTTTACGGCCACGTAAGCACCATCTACTTTCAGCACCTAGAAGTACAGGGAAACAAGAAACAAAGCAGACAGGAAGTCAATGGGCATAGATCAGCCATCAAATTAATTCAACAGTGATGCCATTTATTGGTGAACCTGTTTTTCTTGCTCTGATCACCAAACCATAGAATTAATCTGGAAAGATTCAGTTCTGTTGCTGGCATCTGAGTCAAGGCAAAACTGAGACTGGAATCACAGAGGCAATGACAATGACTGTGTAGCAATAAACTGAAAGCCTGAAGTATATCCCCCTACTCCTTCCTCTTTATTAGGTGAGTAACCCATTAGGAAAGGGTCTTTATCCGTGACGGCAATGATCTATACGGCGTGGCCCATTATGGTAGGCGCTGTGCTTAAATAGTACTGACACTGAGCATTTGATGGAGAGCGAGTGCTGAGGAGTTGTCCATAAATTCAGACATTCGATCGCCTAGTGAGCAGTGTGCAGGACCCGAAACTGATATTTGCACTCTGTTCTTGTATTATTTTTGAGCAGAAAATGCCTGCTGATAAGCCACAGTTCTACTGAGTCAGGAAACAGTACAGGAGTAAGGCTGCTTCAGAGCTGAATAAGCAATGAAGAAAACCTGTACTTGGCAGGTAATCCACAGCTACTGCTCCACTCTGCTTCTGAAGTATGCAAAGAGAGAAAAGTGGACACAATGGCATTCTAGCTGGTGTGGAAAAAAAGTGAGATCCCTCCCAGGACTAAGAAGTTCTGTATGCCTGGGGAAGGAGCAGAAGGTACAGGTGAGCTAGAGAGGATCTCACCAAAACATCGAAGCACTCCACAGAATGAACATTACCTAACAGGAATGCTTGTTCACAACTTTTCTCAAATCTTATCATGCCACAGCAAGGGTCTTCAAAACAGCATTATTTAATTACTCTAAGAGAGTGTGATACCCATTGTGTCCTGGGGCAGGGATGGAGGCACTGGCCTGCCTGCATCAGACGAAAGGATGTGGCCCAAGACAGCACTAGCAGGGCTGACTACTGCTCATGAATTCTGGGTTTTTAATTAACAATACTATGACAGAGCTTGAGAGATGCTGGACGAACCTTGCCCACAGGAACATTCTTAACATCCTCCACGAAAACGACTTCCCGAAGAGACCACTGCTCCTCATTCACCTTCTCCTCTTCTTTGGGGGCAGGGGTTGACCGTCGGCGTTCTTAGACAACAACAAAATAATAAGTACCGAGAAGAAAATATAAAAGAGACATCATAGGTTTCCTCTACAGACATGAGGCAAGATCATTTTAGAGGGGCACATAGTTGAATGCTCTAAACACAAACCTCCGGGTGATAGTCCAGTGGGTAGGGCCTTGCACACGGCCAACCCAGGTTTGATTCCCCGGTATCCCATATGGTCCCCAAGCACTGCCAGGAGTAATTCCTGACTGCAGAATCAGGAGTCGTCCCTGAACACTGCCGGGTGTGACCCAAAAATAAAATTGAGAATGAATGAATGAATGAATGAGTGAGTTAGTGAGTGAATGAATGAATGAACGAACGAACGAACAAAGCGAGGTTTAAAAGCGAGGTCTAATGATCAACTCCCACCTCCAGAGCAGTCACAGGGGGAGAATCAATTCTCAGTTACACCTAACTACATCAACACTATCACAAACAACTGCAGGGAAAAGAGGAAAAACAAAAGACAGATTTTGGAATCTTAATATCTGAGTTATCTATCTGCCCAAAGTCTCCACCTGAAGATTTGGGGGTCTGCTCTTCAAGCCATTTTCTCAGCTGCAGAGCACTACCACCATAAAACAAAGTTTCTGCAATTAAAAATATGTATGCTTTAAAAAAAAAAAAAAAACTCTGACGTCTAAGGGGCAGCAGAAAGTTCCTAAATGCTACAGATTCTGGGCCGGAGAGATAGCACAGCAGGTAGGGCATTTGCCTTGCACATGACCGACCGAGATTCAATCCCCGGCATCACATATGGTCCCCCAAGCACTGCCAGGAGTAATTCCTCAGCAAAGTGCCAGGAGTGACCCCTGAGCATCACTCGGTGTGACCCAAATAGCAAAAAGACAAACAAACAATCAAACCAGATTCTGAGTAAAAGTTATAAGCAAGACCCGAAGCAGCTTAGGAGCGTAACAGCCTCAACCAAGGAGGCCCAGCTGTGCCCTGCTGTCACGGCACTCTGTGTCAACACAACAGGAATGGTTAGTGCCTTTTGACTGTAATTCTTCATTAAATAAAGCCGCCAACCTGGATATGCGCCTGCATCCCATATGGTAGCCCAAAATCCGCCAGGAGTAATTCCTGAGTGCAGAGCCAGAAGGAACCATGAGCATCACAGAGTGTGACCCCAAAAAGGGGGATATAAAAAGAAATGTGCCTTATGTGGAGGAAGCTGGATCGTGTGAGTCATGTTCCAGCAGAGAGTGGCAGCCAGCGCCCACTTACTGTAGGGCATGGAGGCGCTGCTGGCAATGGAGGAGGCATCGCTGCAGGTGGATGCGGGCGACGGGGTGGTCCCATCTCCGTTTTCACAGGCTCCTGCTTACTTTCAGGCCTGAGATCAGAAGTAAGAATACCGTTAGAATTAGGAAAATGAAGCAGAAACAAATGTCAAACAGGTTTTTTTTAGAATTCTAAGCTTATTCTTCTAAAAAAATTGTACACAAAGTGATGTAGTTCTAGGGTACAAGGTAATGAAGGAAGTATACAATGAATACTTTGGCATTCTAAAATGGGAACCAGAAATACATCCTATGAATCACAACCACCTGGAACAATAGTTCAGATAAGCTTATCTAGAAATAACAACAAAAGTGAAACTTTTCAATCAACACTTTTCTTGTGAGCTTCTTGAGGGAACTAACACAGTTCCCCCTTCAGTGAACCCTGACTGGGGCACAGTAATTTAAGTAAACAAAAAGGTAAAGATATATTAAAACCCTACATCATTCCATTTTTAAAAATTCAACCAAGAAACTCAACTTGCAGTAGCTTATAAAAATTTTATTCTTGAACCATCTGGTGATGAACCCTCAGATATAGCTGAAGTAAGAAATGATGGATTAGGGGCTGGAGTGATAGCACAGCGGGTAGGGCTTTTGCCTTGCATGCAGCCGACCGGGTTCGATCCCTGGCATCCCATATGGTATATAGATATATCTATATTTACACAACATATAATACAAAATACATATTGTGTGTATATATAGATATATGCAGGCAGATACACACATACTTCACCTATGTATCAGAACCATTACATTGTTCTAAGTCCTGAACACATCTGCATTACCACCACGAGTACAGCCCAAACTCGTATATATTATATATTAACTCGTATATGTTATAGGATAGTAACAGTCCATGGGAAACCTGCATTCTCTACTCCAAAACTCTCAGGCCAAGCAGACACTCATGGAGCCTCTGCAGGCCTTGTGACATGAGAAGCGTCGGCATAGCCTAACTCTCAGCATGCTTTGAAAGCAAAAACCTTGCCAAGTCTAGCAAAGAAATCTACTTGCTACCTTTAACTTTACCTTTAACTTTACAGAGTTGGGATTTTTCCCTCCCAAATCCATGAGTATAAATGACAACTTTCAAGTAAAATTGTTTAAAAGTTCACCAATTATAGAATTTAACAATACTTTTTATTTTGATTGCATTTAATTTGTGTACATGAAATTATTTCAAATGGTTTTACAAACTTCTTTATAACCAATAAAAATATTTGTTTCTAAGGTGTCCTGAGATAAAAGATAGGGGAAAATCATTAGTAATTTGTTCTTTCATGGGGCCAGAGCAATAGCACAATGGGTAGAGTATTTGCCTTGCATGCGACCAACCCGGGTTCAATCCCTAGCATCCCAGATGGTGCCTGGAGCACTGCCAGGAGTAATTCCTGAGTGCAGAGCCAGAAGTAACCACTGAGCATCAATGGGTATGACCCAAAAATTTTTCGTTAGAAAAAAAGCACAAAAGGCCAACAAAAAAAAAAAAAAAAAAAAAAAAAAAAACAGAAATTTCAACAGCTTTGATTTAGAAAAACATTATAAAATATTAAAAAGTGCAGATGTGGCTGACCTAGATTTGATCCCCAGAACCCCATACAGTACCCTGAACCCGACAAGAGTGACCCTAACTGAAGGACCATGAGTAGGCCCTGAGCAATTATGGGTGTGGCCAAAAAACAAATGTGTGTGCATACAACAACAATTCCTGAATCTCCTGGATTTTTATTTTGATTTCTAGATTAGGAATAGCAACAATAAGGCTAGTAAATTTAAAACCATTAAAAAATAAATATTTGTCAGAATTTTAAAACTCTCTAGTAACTATAATACCAATGACTTCTTTTCAATGCCTGCATAAAATCAGAAGACACATCAACAGTATTTTAAATGTTATTTTGTTTTGGGGCTACACCCAGTGATTTGCTTGGGTTATTCTAGCTCTGTACTCAAAAAATCACTCCTGGCAGTATTCAGAGACCATGTAAGATGGCAGGGATTGAACCCACACCAACTGCATGCAAGGCAAGTGCCCTAACCACTGTGCAATCTCTCTCGGCCCAATAAATATTATTTCTTGACTATGATACTATTATTCCTTCATGCATTAGTAATGGTCACATATTCATACGAGATTAAGACAGAGTCAAAGACTTTAAAGAAAATGTGCCACATGACCAACTGTAATATGTCTAAGTATTTGCAAAGATGAAGTGATGTAGGTCCGGACTGATAGTCCAGCGGGAAGGGTGTTTGCCTTGCACGCGCGCGGTCTGGGTTCAATCCCCAGCATCCGTATGGCCCCCGAGCACCGCCAGGAGCAATTACCTGAGTGCAGAGCTCGGAGTAACCCCTGAGCATAGCTGGGTGAGACCCAAAAAAGCGGGGGCAAAAAAGATGAAGCAATGCTTTGGAAGTTCAGGTGACACTGTGTAGCTGGCTGTGAACACCGGCTGCCCCACGTGCAGGTTCACAGAGTCGAGGGATTTCTCTTCAGGAATCCCTTTCACAGAAAAGGAATTAAATTCTTCATAAAATTTCCCTCCCGAGCACTGGAACTGGCAAAACCCTTTCGCCACTCAAAATGCACTAGAGAGCTGAGAGGCCATTCCAGAAGCCATGCAGGGAGCCCAGGGTAGCCTGTGCACCTCACACCTGGGCTCAATCCCTGCACAGATGAAAAGCGAGGGAGGAGACAGTGAGCCTCAGGATTGCTTAAAAGACAAGCACCAACCAAGCTGCCAAGAGTAAAAAGTTGAGGGTCTGAAGCGAGTCCTGTAATGCTGCCACACAGCCGCGTCTTCCTGGAGGACCCCAGTCATGAAAGCAAGATTCTCAAGGAATACGACGTACTTAGCCTCAGCTGCTTTGCTTGCTTTGTCCATGCTTTTAAAGCTCTCAGGAGAGCGGAGCTGGAAGCGACAGCTGTCGTTCATGTTCCACACTGACTCCATCAGGACACCAACTTTAGGGATTCCAGCACTGATGGAAAATGCAACGGCTCCAGCGTGATAAAGGGATTGTTTCTTAAGCAGACCTAACAAAATAAAATCTCGGTCAACAGGACATCATTTAAGAACTAGGTGTATTGGGGCGGAGCGATAGCCCAGCGGGTAGGGCGATTGCCTTGCACGCTGGCCGGCCCATGCCGGCCCGAGTTCGATCCCCGGCATCCCATATGGTCCCCTGAGCACCGCCAGGAGTGATTCCTGAGTGCAGAGCCAGGAGTAACCCCTGAGCATCGCGGGTGTGACCCAAAAAAGCAAAAAAAAAAAAAAAAAAAGAACTAGGTGTATTAAAACATAATCTTATACAATCAGTAAAGTCGACAGTGTTGTGATGAAAGATCTGCAACAATTCATTCACAATGTCCCCCCACAAATTAAGGTGTCTGAGTTAAGTCTAGCAGGTAGGGTGCATGCCTAGCGCACAGCTGACCTGAGCTGTATCTCCAGCACCCCATATGGTCACCAGAGCCCCACCAAGACTGATCATTGAGCGCACTGCTAGGAGTAACAATCTGTAATAAAAAGTACTATTTACCTAAGTTGAGTGTTAAATATTCATTACATCATTGTTATAATGAATATAATAAGCATTGTATATTTACCCGGAAGATAAATTTTTTGCTCTTTTTTGGGTCACACCCAGCAATACTCAGGGGTTACTCCTGGCTCTGCACTCATTTACTCCTAGCAGTGCTCGGGGACCATACGGGGATGCCAGGAATTGAACCCAGGTTGGCCACATGTAAGGCAAATGCCATACCCACTGTACTATCACTCTGGTCCCTGAAGATAAATTTCTTTCACCAAGTGTACTGAATCAGAAGTATGAAGTTCTCAGACCCTTTTGGAATCTGAAACTGTTTTCCTTGCTAATTACCAAGGATCCTTTGGTACACTAAAGTAAATCTTTTGTTTACTAATAAATCCCATTGATATTTATTAGTAAATTCAAACTGAGAAATTTTAAATTACCTAAAAAACAAATCCTATTGCCAGCACTCTTCATGAAAAACAAAATAACAGTTGAAAAATATCAAAGAGGGCTTGTCTCCATTTTCGCAAATGCCTATCAGGAGACGACTCTGGTGTTCAGGCATGCGCTACCGTGAGGGGTGGGCGTGAGGGGTAGGAGAGGCTCCATGGAGACAATGAGGGCCCCTACCCAGGACTCCACTAACAAAGGGCACAGACTCATGGAGAGTGTCATGGACCCCTAAAACCAAGAGTCACTTAGGCGTGAGGAAAGCCTCCTTCCAAGATACCTACAGAAGCTGAGAACCATCACAAAAGTGAAAAAAAAACCAGGTCACAGGAATTCCTGAACCTCCAGTTAGACCAACTGAAACATTTCTGAAGAACCCAGACTGCATCACAGCACGATGATCCTTCAAACTACACCTTGTGCCACTGGTTCACTTCCTGTTCCCTGAATGCAGGGACAGATAAGGCAGGGAGTGTCCCCCTCATCCCTGGCAGGCCTGCACACAGTCACGAGAAAAGAGGCTGAGGGGGAGGGCCACACGCAGTTACCAACCTGGGTTCCGACCGTGATGTTTGGCATGGACGAGATACCAGCACTAGACTTGGGCTTTTTATTTTTTGCTCTTGCTTTCTCTAACATTTTCTTCCTTTGACTAAAAGGAACTACACCCCCTAGAAAGAAAAATAAATACATATGAAGCTGAATGAATCCCAGAAAGTGAACTGAGATTATAGGCATCATTTAAACTTTTCTGATTTGTTTCTCTTCGATAGTTTTGTACCCTGCTCACAGGTTTAATACACTATAGGATCCATTTTTATCATACATTTGAAATTAAGTCTTACAGAAAATCAATATTTTCCTCCAAATAATTTTATTTCAACAGAAGATCTCTGTATTTAAGCCAAATCAAATTTACAAATATTTCCTAACAACAGAGAGAATATGTTCAGTCCCCTCATAACAGAAATCATTAAATAAGACATAAAATTCATACACTATTTTAATGAAGTTTCAAAATATTTTTAAGTAGTATTACAGAACAAAAACACATTTAAAAAATACCTTACGGGGCGGAGCGATAGCCCAGCGGGTAGGGCATTTGCCTTGCACGCGGCCGGCCTGTGCCGGCCTGGGTTCGATCCCGGCATCCCATATGGTCCCCGAGCACCGCCAGGAGTGATTCCTGAGCGCAGAGCCAGGAGTAACCCCTGAGCATCGCGGGTGTGACCCAAAAAAAAAAAAAAAAAAAAAAAAACCTTACTTGCAGTAATGTACAAGCAAAGCACCCATGTGTATATTGGAAAAACATATTTATTTTAAACTCCCAGATGTTATATTTGGGTTGGAGAATGATTTTTGTTTCTACGCCACACTTTGATTTTGAAGCTTTCACTTTTTTCCCTGAATGTCCCAAAGTGAAAGCTTCCTCTCCACAAAGCATTTTTTCCTGACTGACCTTTCAGAGTGGGCACTCAAAGTGGGTGTCCATAGACGACAACCACCTAGTGTCCATAGATTTGTTGATAAGAAATTTCTCTCAGGACACTTACCACCAGTATAAATTGTTCTCTAGCTGGGCACAGGTATAGAGAGCACAGCAATGTAAAGAAACAATCCGTTCTCCCTGAAGCTCCGAGTAAGTCTGTGCAGTGTGTTCCAGTTTAGACGCCACAGAACTTAAAGTCTCATCCACCCATGTAGCAACCTGAAGAATAAAGCAGGAGAGAAACCTGAATTTAAAAAAAAAGTCTTCTGGGGCCGGAGCGATAGCCCAGCGGGTAGGGCGTTTGCCTTGCATGCGGCCGGCCCATGCCTGCCCAGGTTTGATCCCCGGCATCCCATATGGTCCCCCGAGCACCGCCAGGAGTGATTCCTGAGTGCAGAGCCAGGAGTAACCCCTGAGCATTGCTGGATGTGACCCAAAAAAGCAAAAGAATAAATAAATAAATAAAAAGGTCATCTTTAATGCCGGAGTGGGAGGGGGCGTTTGCCTTGCACACAGTGGACCTGGGTTGATCCCGGAACTCCGTGAAGTCCCAAGCCCACCAGGAGTGATCCCTAAGCCACGGTGCCAGGTGCAGCCCCCAAAGATAAACCAGTCCTCATTTCAAACCTCAGGTAATGAAGACACACCTGATAGAATGAGTTCTAAAAAATGCTGAGCAAAATACTTAAAGAATAGTTTGGGAAATTCTGTTCTATTGCTCGGGTGGGGGGGGTGTGGATTGTGGATTGTGGATTGTGGGTTGGCTAGTGGGGATAGGAGTAGCCAGGGATACCCCAGGCAAAACACTGAAAAGACGCGCCCAGCACCCCGAAAAGGTTCTCTGTGAGACTGAAACTGGAATAGCTGCTGCAAGCACATCAAAACCACACACTGCAATAAAAATCACAGCCATCTTTAAGGTCCTGATCAAAAGGAAGCATGTGCTCCACCAATCTTCAAAGATAATTTAGACTCAAAAGGCAAACTGGTAATTAAGGTAGACTAGCCAATTCTTTCCCATTCTATCTTTTATAGATTCAATATCTCTTCATTGTCAGTAATAATCTCTCCAACCCTTTCTTTTACTTAAGGTTGGATTCAAATATGGAGCCAAATCACCAACAAAAATATTAAACATAGGAGCATAATATCGAGGCTCTGGATGATTGCTCTCTGCAAAATTTGTTAGAAAGAAAAACAAAAAAGATTAAAGGGTCAGGAAGAAGAAAATAAACAAAAACATTATTATCAAGCTTTGCAGAGTGTCACATACCTTGTTGTTTTCTGTAGCAACGGTTGCTCTGATGCTATTTGCAGACAGGAGGACTATCTTTTCATTGGTTAGTCCCAAAAATGTTGCTCGTGGATGATGTAATGAAGGATTCTTTGTAAGTGTAAGAACAAGAATGAACATTTTATATATGTTGGTCAGTAGAGCTACTCAAGGCAAGACAATGTAATAAAATATAATAAATACCTGAGCATTTCTGTACGGTTCCAACTCACTCCACTTCCACTGATAAAGTTCTCCTTTGCTGCTGACAGCCAAGAGCTCAGAATATAGAGCCCCAATGCAGATGAATTTTGCTCCATCCTAGGAAGGAGAAACAATACAATTGTACAAATGTATTTATTTTGATTGCCAAATCTAGTGATGGGGACATATCACTTCCATCCCTCCATCTAATCTGGATTAATCACGCAGTGAGCCCACAGACCACAGCGACACACACCTTCCATCAGCTTCTTACAGTGCCATCAAGCTTTCCCGGGCTCCCTGAGGACACCAGTCACTGCAAAACCTTCTCCATTTCAGAATCATGTCCATCAGGGGCTGGGTCTCTGGCCAATTCTCAAGAGATTCATTCCCCTATTTGTGTTTGCTTTGTCGCAATACCCAGTGGTACTCAGGGGTCAGCCATGTGCAAATCAAGTGCCCTACTGGCCATCCTATGGCTCTGGCCCCCAGAGATTCACTCTCCTGGACCAAGTTATGGACCTTCCCTGACCACACGGTCTACCCCGATAGCAGCTTTTTCTTATTCACCATGGCAGTCACAGCTTGAAGAACAGTACACCCAGTCAGTGCTCAATTAATGTGCTGACTAAATAGAGGGGGTGGAGGGAATTGGAGCAGGGAATGGTGGGTGAGTGCCCAACCAGAAATTCCTTCTATGTAGGCTCTTGCAAGCTGAATTTTTTGTAATGTAAACATCAGCAGCAAGGTAATGCACACACAGGGAACTGGAATGCAGTGATAACATGCCGGGAATATTTCTGTGACCATACCGCAACTATCTGATGTCTTCCTGAGGCTCCCTCCTACTCCCCCCAAATAGCTCTACCCCTCAGTTCACTATCCCTCCCCTCTTTACTCTCTCATCTTAAACAGTGAAATGTTCTTCCCGCCTCCCCACATAAAAGGTAAGGCCCAGCAATGCAACCCTTCTCTGGACTGGAACCCACGGCAACGGCTCCCGGCACCTGGCAGAGCAGCACACGTGCCAAAACCCTCCCCATGCTCCCCACCCGGTGCACAGCAGGCAGCCTGGAACCTCTTTCTCACCCAACAGCCACTGTGGCCAGGCTTCCTCCTCTCTCCTACTTCTCCCTTGGTCACTCCCTGCCCCGGGGGCCAGCAAGGAAGCTCCAAGGAAGTTCATTCCTCAGCCTATATCCTGAGGGGGAGGCAGTGTGGTCTCAACTAAGACAAGTTTGTGACAAGTTAGCGACAAGTTTCCTCCCAGCAGAACATCTGCAAAAGGCCATCCTTGTCGCCTGCAGGACAACCCATCTTGCCTGCCTGGCCCCTCCACCCTCAAAAGTCCCTTCTAACCAGGAGCACCACCTGTCTCCAGTCCCTAGGGTTCCCCACAATGCCTCCTAACCAATGCCTCCTGAGCCAGACCACTTCCTACTTCCCCAGTTTCCTTTCCTTCACAAGCTACACCAAAGCCCAGCAATCCTTCCACCAGGTGGCTTTCCCAAGGACACTGACAGCTTCCCTAGTAACCGCTCACAACATCCTGACCCCTGGGTGGCCTCTGGAGCTCGCCAGCCGCAAATGCTGCAGGTCTGTCCCAGACCCCAGGCCCACTCTGATCTGCGGTCTGTGACACTTTTGCATCAACAGCTGCTGAACCTCTGTGCCAGGTCCCTTTGGTCCCTCAGTGGGACTGAGCCACTCCCTCTTCAATCTAGTACTGGTCACTCACTGTATGGGAAGGTCTCATCCTTACTGGGTACCTGTGGGAGGTTCCAGGCTGCACATTCTCAAAGACCAGCCTGACACGGGCCACAACAGGAGCACCTTGGAGAACAATCCAACACATGCCAACACCTCCCAGGAAAGCCTTTCCGGAGTGATTCCAGAGCCTTTCCAGAGTGGCTCCCTTCAGAAACAGGCCCTGAACATCTGTTACAGGGCAGGTGGACAGTTCAACCCTCTATGAAGCAAGCTGACAAGGAAATTGTCTCATTTCTTGGCCACTTTGTGTTCAGGTGTAGAAATGCACAAAACCATGGAATAATGGAAACCATTTTAAAGTGCCCATTTGACAATGTCACAGCAAACAATGTTTTTGTTGTTTTCATGAACTACTGTTGACTTCTTTAGAGTGAGATGGGGTCTGCCCACTAAGAGAAAGCAGATCAGCAAGTTTAGTTATCCACAGGGCTGGCCTGGGGCTGTAATACAAAAGAATCCAACCACACTCCATCATTTGCCTTCATTTCTCCTTGCCAACCTGCTCCTCTCAACGCCAGAGAACAAAAGGGCGGTTCTACAAGTAAAATGGCAGGTGGCAATAAATCTTTCCCCAGAACATATGAAAGTAAATCCAGAAAAATAAATTCAGATATGACTAATAGTGCTGACTCACTAGATCAGTTTTTGCTTCTCTATCACCCACAGTAAAACCTTCCCAAGAGGGGCCGGAGGAATAGTCCAGTGTGTAAGGCTTTTGCCTTGCACCACGGACCCACCAGGTTTGATCCCCGGCATCCCATATGGTCCCCTGAGCACCGCCAGGAGTAATTCCTGAGTGCACAGCCAGGAGTAACCTCTGAGCATTGCCGGGCGTGACCCAAAAAAAAAAAAAAAAAAAAAACCTTCCCAAGATCTTCTCAAATGCTGAGAGAAGCCAAAAGATTCCCTTGCAAAATCCCAGTTTAGCTTCCTGAGATTTACTTAGCACAGACTTTAGTTTCATTTTCCCTATCATCCCCACCCCCAGGGTCTGTTTCTTATCTCTAACTTGACATTGGCCTTTGGACACTGCTGCCATACTAGGTTTCCCCTTTCCTTGGATTCTTGTTGGAGGGAGATGTATATACAGAGATGGTTAGAATACGCCATACAGATAGTCGGCAAAGAAATTCTAACTAACTGCAAGAGATGCTTGAGAAATGAAAAGTTCTGTTAAACCTTAACTGAAAGCTTTCACCTTGTCATCAAAATACCTGAATTCTCAAGGTCATTAGCAAAAACAGCACAACATCCAAAGAGGGGTAAGGAGCAGGATAGGCGGGGAGGGGATAGTACGAACCTACTGAAATCAACTGTTCAGGTATCTTAAATTTCAATTTTCAGCTGAAGATTGTACTTATAAAGACTTCAATAAGAGACAATTCTATCATCATTAAAGAAACTTAGTTTCATTCCGCATGTACAATGATGACAGAGTGAAGTGGCCATTCCTCTAAGTAGAGGAGGAGAGTATTAATCCAAGTGACCAGCAGCACTGCTCATGACGGACACTGTGGCACTGACCAATGCCACGCACGGGGCACAACTCCGCCTAGCTGAAGTCACGTGTGCTGATACCTCAGTATCCCATTTTGGAAGGCCAATAAACAGGCTCCAAGTCACATTCTGCCCTGGGGTTACTTAACATAAGGCCCTGTGGGTTATGCTGCACTTATGACTTATTGTCCTAAGTCCTGACAATAAGCATCTAATGGCATTTCCTGACAACTGTGATAATATCCAACAGTTTATCAGAAGCTAATAAGACATGGTTCTTTTTCAATCACAATTATTTTTAAACTATGTGTAATATATTTTTTAAAAAGGTAGAGGTAGAATATCTTGTTTCACATAATGTTATTTCTCCATCACACACTGTCTAACAAACCAGGAGAGGACACCAAGGAAAGCCTGTAGGGTCAGGACTTCACCTTGCCTTAGGAGCTGCTTCTGATAACAAACCATGCCTATAAACATCCCCACACCAACAGCCATCTAAGTCCAACAGAGGACACATTGGCCAGGGAGAGGCGTGCAAACCTGGTACTATGGAAAACACTTCTCTAATGATAAACAGTGAACAATAAAGAAGCCAAGGTGAAACCAAATGCAAAAAGCAGTACTGAATCAAGACCTGGGAGTCCTGGGCCAGAGACAGTACAGCAAGAAGGGCAATTGCCTGGCACACAGCTGACCCGAGTGTAACGCCTATGCTTGCTGGGTGTGTTCCCCAACCCGTCCATCCCCGCGAAGACCTGTGAGTCCTCTATTGCTTCTCACCAACATGAACACTACAGATCTAACACCACAGATGCAGTCGCAGGTAACTCAGCACAACACATAAAAAGCAAACAGCCCAATGGTTACAACCTCCTCCACACAGCATGAAGGAAACTACAACAGGGAACTTTTCTAGTTCTATGGAAGTAAAAAGAATGCATTCAGGGAAAGTATGTCACTGCCAAAGAAAACAGAATATCCTTTAGCGTACAAAGAGACTAATTAAAATTCAGGTTCCTTCTTGACTGAAGCTTTCCACATGAGCTGAATACAGAGGGAAACAAGTATAGCAAGATCACAGTAAACTATGAAATATTTTAATTATGTTCAAGAAGAAAAAAAAATCAGGGTCCAGAGCAATAGGACATCAGGGAGGGCATTTGCCTTGCTGACCCAGGTTATATTCCCAGCATCCCATACAGTCCTCCAAGCGCTGCCAGGAATAATTCCTCAGTGCAGAACCAGAAGTAACCCCTAAGCATGGCCGAGTGTGACTCAAAAAGCAAAAGAAAGAAAAATAATTACTATAACCCTTTTGTCTACTACAAATAACGCTCAAAATTCTTTCACTTCTACTTAAAAAGTCATACCCAATAAGCTCTGGAAAAAGAGAAGTAAGCACCCCAAAACACAAGTGACTGACAGGGGTTCCCAAAGGCGCCTTTGGGGTACATTTTCCTCATTTTCTTTACAGAACAACCCCTGCAGGTCACCGCATGCACTGGCACCATTTCACTCTGGCAGTGAGTCTGAAAAGTTCGGATCAATGTGGCACCCTGGGAGCTTCCTGGGATGCCACCCCCAACCACCCCCTTCCAGCCGGCTGGCTCAGAGCAAAAATGCTGAATGCCACACTTGCTGCCAGGGCAGAACAGCTGACACATTCAGGAAGCAGATCCCTCCTCTCACTTTGGCATGAATGTTTCAGAGACCACAAACTCAGCCTACAGAACTGAGTTGACATTTTAAAGCTAATCTCTCAGGCCAGAGGGACAGGTGCAATGCAGGCTTTACAGGTCTGACACCCTGGGTTCACGCTCCAAGTCCAACACCCCCACTCTGTGCCCTATCAAAATAATAATAAAACTTGTAATTTTTTCATTAAAAAAAAGAAAGCAGCCAAAGCAACAGCACAGCGGGTAGGGGGTTTGCCTTGCATGCAGCTGACCCGAGTTCGATCCTCAGCATCTCATATGGTCCCCGAGCACTGCCAGGAGTAATTCCTGAGTGTAGGGCCAGGAGTAACCCCTGAGCATTGCCGGGTGTGACCAAAAAAACAAAAGGAGGAGAGGAGAGGGGTGGGAGGGGAGGGAGAAGAGGGGAGGGAGAAGAGGGGAGGGAGGGAGGGGAGAGGCGGTGGGGAGGGACAGAAGGGGGAAGGAGGGAGGGAGAGGGAGAGGGGAGGGGAGGGGGAGAGGAGGAGGGGGGGAGAGGGAAGGGGAGGAGAGGGGAGGGAGGGGAGGAGAGGAGAGGAGAGGAGAGGAGAAGAGAGGAGAGAGGAAAAGGAAAAGGAAGAATCCCCCACTCAAGAAAAAAGGCCAACAATAATTACCAGTATCATTCTTTTTCCTTTCAGTCACTTGAGACTTATTTATTTATTTAATTCCCCTTTTTTGCTTTTTGGTTCACACCCGGCCACACTCAGGGGTTACTCCTGGCTCTGCACTCAGGAATTACTCCTGGCGGTGCTCAGGGGACCATATGGGAAGTCGGGGATCGAACCCGGGCGGCGCAGGCCGCGCCGTGCAAGGCAGACGCCCCTACCCGCTGGGCTATCGTTCCAGCCCCTACCAGTATCATTCTTACAGAACAGAAATCCTAAAACCGAACATTGCTGTTTACCTGGACCTACCTTTCTACTCTCTTATTTCAAGTAGGGAGGAAAAAAGCATCACTGAACACAAAGACGATTCATAGCATTTACATTGAGACAAGCAGCACTGTGTTTTCCTTATAATGATAGCGCAAAGGTCTGAAGCAGAGCAGACACTCTGGGCCAAGGGGATGGACTGCAGAAACCCACCTAAGTGGAAAGGACAGGAAAAGGGCCCAAGTACCTTATCAGGCCACCACTGCAGGTCCTCCCCCCAGGGACACCGGGCTCTGAGCAGGCGCACTCTTCTTGTCCACGGTTGGGCTCTCCTTCTTTGCTGGTAGAGCCCTTTCAGTATCAAATGAGGCTCCATCAAGCCACCTCCGTTCACGTGAACGTAAAACAGACTCACGTTCACGCAACAGCTCAGAGTCTCTCTCTAAGGGAAGAAGGAGAACTGGTATGCAATTGGGTCACACCAGTGGGATAAAAAGTAAGCCACTCTCTAGTAAAGACCCTTCAGGATGCAACTAACAGCAGTTTATCTACTCACAAAAATGTCATATAAGGTGGTTCTAATAAGCCTGACATGCAACATTCAAAACAGTAATGCTTTCGAGTGAATCTGTGAAAATGATGAGCTAGAACTTCTAAGACCTATGCAGAAGCAGTCTTTTGAATCCAATTAAGCAATGTTCTGTTCTGTACCTGTGGTGGTCTAGTGCCACCAGAGCCACTTCCAGTGGTGCACGGGGCAATGTGGTGCCTGGGATAGAAGCCAGGTCTCATGCCTGCATGAGGCATGTGCTCTGCCACTGGAGCCATATGGCCAGTTCCTTCTCAAACAGCACATCTGTAGGGCACAGCTACCTTTATAATAGGATCTGAACAATCATTGTGGAGTTTAAAGGCCGGAGCGATAGTATAGCAGGTAGGGCGCTTGCCTTGCACACGGCTCACCCAGGTTCTATCCTCGGCACCCCATATGGTCCCACAAGCACTCTCAGGTGTGATCTCTGAGCTCAGAGCCAGGAGTGAGCTCTGAGCCCAAGACAGGTGTAACCCCAAAAGAAAGCAAACAATAAAAATTTTGAGATTAAAATATAAACCCACCAACTACAAATTTTCCTATTTAGAATTTTAATAGTCCAGATTATTTAAGAATGTTTGAGAAATCAGGTTCTCCCCTGCCCCTTTTTGATTCTTTATAGAAATATTTTCTGGGCAGGAAATAGTTCAACAGGCTGAGCACTGCCAGAAGAGGCCCAAAGCACTGCTAAGCATGCCCTAAAGCGAAGACAGAGAAATATTTTTCTCACAAAATAGCTTCCTTTGCAGTTGGCCTATAAACTCATGAAAGCCCAGGCTATTTAAGTTTGCTCTTAAAATACTTTTTCGTGTGTGTTTAAATAATAAGGATTAGATCGATAGTAAGTGTAATTATATGCAAGTCAAAAAGTAAAATGTTCAAGTATCATAAATCTCAGAGTCTGAACTAAGAAATAACTGCTTAGAATAAGTGCAGGAAAAGCAAAAGGGAGACATACAGAAGGACGTGCCTTTTGTTCTAAATTAAATACCTGAGGATGCATTGCTTAATACATTTAAAACAGTAAAGCGCACATTCTAAAAGCCTTAAGCTATTGGATCATAGATTTGGTATCTTTAGATCACCATAGGTTTGTTGTTATAAATTCTGCTTTAAAGTACTGTGTATTTACAGCTAGGTCTGGCATCGCTTCCAAGTTTACTAATGATTGCTATATTGTTATCTTATCACCCTTTTTCTAACTGAGCAATTTTACATTTTAGAAAGTAAAACTACTGGCTTCAAAAAGTTAAAAAAAAAAAATGGGGCCGGAGCGATAGTCCAGCGGGTAGGGCGTTTGCCTTGCATGCAACCCGACCCGGTTCGATCCCTGGCATCCCATTTGGTCCCCATGCAGTGCCAGGAGTGATTCCTGAGTGCAGAGCCAGTAGTAAGCCTGAACATCACTGGGTGTGACTCAAAAAAAAAAAAAAAAAAAAAGCAATGTATAAAGAGAAAGGCTTATACACATTATTTCAAATCTTCCCACCTTTTAGGGATTTCAAACCTGAAGAGTATTTTAACAAGCTAGACATTTCCACATAATTGGCTAATTTCATTCCAATAAAGCTTTTTCACATTCTGCTCTTCAACTGAATCAGTAATTAAAATGAGTTTAATTTTTTTTTAACTTTTTAAAATAAAATCAATGAGAGACTTATTTTCTGAATGCTGCATGTCACTAAAAAGTGGAATTTTGCCTTTTCTTCAGAATTTTAGTTCATAATCAAAAAAAATTAATTAGGAGCTTCTACACCGCAGGTAAGTAAGATCATCTCTGAAGTATGACTAGGGCTCTTCAAAATCCAGAATCATCTGAATGCCAAAAAAATACATGATTCCAGCTCCCGTAACATTAACAGTTTGAATACAGACAATGCTACAACTCTCCTTTCATACGGCCAATGATCAGAAGAAAATAAATGCAAAATTACCTCGAGATGAGCCTAGCCTGGAGAGTGAGGAGCGACGGAAAGAAGGGTAACCAAAATAACTGATGTCCTCAGAAAACATGGCATCAGCGTCGATGATGACACTCCGGGTGGGCAGAGTGGATGTCAGCATCCAGAAGGGACATAAGATCCCTCTACAGAGAAAAACAAATAAAAATCACACAGATGAAAGAGAAAATAACTGCAGTAACAAAATCTCTCAGAAAACAGAACCCACTTATAACCAGGAACTGCGTATGAACATGACCTGACAAATAAAGCAATGTAAAGAGTCATGAAATGAAGTTCAAAGTATGAACATGGATTTTGGGGCCGGAACAATAGCAGTGGGGAGGGCAGTTGCCTTGCATGTGGTCATCCTGGGATTCAATCCCTATAATCCCACATGGTCCCCCCGAGCACCACCAGGAGGAGTGATTCCTGAGTGCCAAGCTAAGAGTAACCCCAGAATCACCGGGTGTAACCTAAAAATTCCATCCCCAAAAAAAAGAATATTAGCCTGGACTTTAATGAGTATCAAATGCAGAGGTACTGTTTGAGTGGTCCAGTAAATGATAGTAAGAAGAACCGTATTTTAAGATGCTTGTGACACATAATTTCCTCATTTTCCCTAGGAGACGTTTCAGAGATACCCAATGCTCCATAATTCAGTGCAGCTCCATTCCCCAGCGGAAAGCCCCCCTCTGACCTCCAGGCAAGTAAGATTCACTGGCCGTGTCATCACCATCGTCCCCGTCTTCATCATCCCGGCTCAGCAGGTTGTTCACAGCAAGGTTGACATCGAGATTTGTTCGCTGGAGCTCACGAATAATGACACTTCTGGACTTGCCTTGTAAAACTACTTGGGCCTAAGTAAGATAAGAAGGAAAGTGTTCCTGGGTTTTCCACTCTCTGGACAAAAAGTAAGTGTAATTACACGCAATTAATTACACTTAATCAAGAGGAAAGCAGGGACACCCACACTGGGCTGGGCGGTACCTGTGAGATGAGCTCCTCGGGAATGACGGATGCCGGGATGACCGGCTGAGGCTGGCTGCCCAGGAGCCCAGACCCTCGGTCCCGGCCTGTACGAATGACTCGCGTCTGGCGGCGGGAGTCCCGAGCCCCCGCTGATGACCGGCCGGAGGAGCCCCCTCCGCTGCCTCCCACTCCGAACTCCAGCGGCTCCTGAACAGGGAGAATTGGCAATTTTATGGCACAGTCGTGCTCAGCTCTTCGTTCTTGCTGTGCAGTACTCCACCGCGCAAATCTGTCACTACTCTCCAACTATCTACATGCCTCAAGGTCTGGGGCTGCCACTGTTTGTTGCCAGGCACCCAGTCCACAGTAGGGCACAGCTGTGAGAATGCTGTGGGGCAGTGGGGCCCGTGTCCAGGCCCACACCCCACAACACAAACGGGTCCTCAACTGCCACAAGGGGTCCTGAAGTAACGCTCATATGGAGCTCACATTCACTGACTTAGGCAGAGACAATGTTATTATCTAAATGCTATAAAATATAGTACTGCATTTTTAACTTGAGGAAAATAACATCCGATATTTCTAAATGCTTAAGTATAGAAATTTCAATGCCTACTTTTGCATCTCTTGGAAACTTTTTCATTTTTATTTCTTTTTGGGTCACACCCGCAACATCAGAGGTTACTCCTGGCTCTTTCACTCAGTAATTACTCCTGGTGGTGCGGGGTGCGGGTGTCGTATGGGATGCCAGGGATCGAACCAGTTCAGCTGCGTGCAACACAAACGCCCTACCCACTGTGCTGTCGCTCCGCCCCCAGAACCTTTTTCAAAAGACCTACTACTAGTCATAAATCTAGAAGAATTACACAGTACATCTTGCCTTTCTATGGAAAACCAATCAGATTTAACTACCCACATTTTCTTAACACAAAAATCAAAATTCAGAGTTAGAAACCAATCTCTTTTGCCCAGAATCAAACATTTCTTTTGCCAAAATAGCAGCTCACTAATACTGAGCATTATTACCTACTGCAACCAGGGGGAGCTGCACTTCTAGAACCTCATTCTTTCTGAACTTACAAAGGGTGAAATGGTCACTAGGCACTTCCGCCCCTCACGAGAATGAAGCAGACTGAGGTGGAGTACACTGAACTGGCCAGGCCTATCCCTGGTCACAGATCACACTGGCCTTGAGTCTCTTGTGAATTTAAACCTCAAGAGCGTTCAATCGAGATTTAAGAAGCAGGGTTTCTTACACTTTTCCACTTAAGACCACTTTTTAACCTAAGAATGCAACCAAAATATTCCTGATGTGGCGGATTCTAAATTATCTTTTGGTGAGGAGTATGCAGAAACTTCTCCAGGCTTTTTGCAGCCCCCATTCTCAGTTATGGGACCGTGACCTACAGCTTAAGAAAGGAGTCTAGGAAGATACTTGACCCCTAATCCCGATTCACTGCCCTCCCTAGAATTCAAACCTACAGCCTCCCTCTGCAGGCCTAATTAGTTTCAATCGGATTCCCAGGCCGTTTTCCCCTAAAAATAAGTGAACACATTTAACACAGGCCCAGTGGAGCCCTGCCGAGACCAGGTGTGCTGGCCCTGCAGCCCTGACCATGAGCGAGAACGCCAAGTGCCTGCTCAAATGCTGAATCTGCTCCCAACCATCTGCAGGCCACAGCAGTGAAAGCGATTCCTGCCCATCCCACTTTGCAGCTGTGCGTGAGCACAACGGGAACCTAAGGATGGATGAGCACAAGGAGCCCCAGCCATCACCTATCACCTGTGTAAGCACCGCCCCAACTCATGCCTCAGCTGAGAGCGACCTCGGGGTCCATGTTCAAGCACTGCAGTCACAGGCCTGCCATCCTCAGTGAGCACTGTGCTACTGGTGAGAGCCCCCAACAAAGACCACCAATGCTAACAAATGAGGGCAGCGGTCAGACACAGACGTGACCCCAGTCAAAACAACGTAATGGAAGAAAGGACACATGATAATTCTCAAGGATACACCAAACTGTTCTGAGACTCCCTTTCCTCATCAACTTGAAAGATCAACTCTAACCTTGGGCTGGGGCAAAAAGTACAGAGGGGAGGGCATTTTTCTTGTAAGTGGCAGACCACGGTTCAATCCCTGGCGTCCCATAGGGACCCCCCAATCACCACCAGGAGTAATTCCTGAGTGCAGAGCATCACTGGGTGGAACAGAGAGGGGGTGAGGGTGAGTGTGTGTGTGAGAGAGAGAGAGAGAGAGAGAGAGAGAGAGAGAGAGAGAAACAGTATCCTTAGTGCTGAGGGCTACAGTTCCATTGCTAACTTCACTTATGTGACATTTTATAACTATCACTGTATCACTGTCTTCCTGTTGTTCATCGATTTGCTCAAGTGGGGGCATAATGAGGGAAAAAAGATGCAAACTCAGGACCGAAATGACAGATTTTCTGGATAAAGCAGAAAAAGAGACTTCACAATGCTGAGCCTATGGCTATGAAATCAAAAGCAAAGACAGATCAATGAGACCATGTCAAACCTACAATTGTGGGGCCGGAATGATAGCACAGCGGGTAGGGCATTTGCCTTGCATGCAGCCGACCGGGTTCAATCCTTGGCATCCCATATAGTCCCCGCAGCACTGCCAGGAGTAATTCCTGAGTGCAGAGTCAGGAGTAACCCCAGAGCATCACCAGGTGTGACCCAGAAAGAAGGAAAAAAAAAGAGACAATTAGGACACCAAAAACAATATAGGATCAAGGAAACATAAATCACGGACTCAAATAAAATTAAATAATAAATCAACTTTCTACTTTGTGCTCCACAAGATGCAAAAAAGAGTAAACTACTTTAGGGCTTTATTTGTTTGATTTGTTGGAGGGGGCGCACATGAGTCCCGCACCTGGTGGGGCTCAGGGGACCATATGTGGTACCAGTGCTCGAACATAGTTGGCCCCGTGCAAGCTAAGCAGCCTACATGCCATACTGTTACTTCAGCCCCTACTCTGGGGAGTTTTAAACATTAACTTGAAAACAGGTAAAGGCTATGTGAAGAATCTTAAAAGGAGAGAATTAGGGTGAGTGAACAGCCCATTTGCTGAGATCGTGTCAGCTTAAGTTTATCATCTGAGTCTAATGATTAATTTTGCTACACAATGTCTTGGTTGCAAGAAAGATTTCAAAGCCGACAGAGATGAAAAGGACAACTTGATCTCTTCAAGGAGGACCACCACCAAACAGCAAACGAAGTGAGAAGCCTGGTGTGACACACTACCGAAGTATGCGCCTACCCTGAGCAGACCTTATAAATACATGAGGATGAAGTCAGGAAGAGTCAGAAAGACTGGACCATCGACAACTGACCGTCCGACGTGTGGGGACACATGTGCTTGCTCATCCCCAAGCACTACTGCATCAATCCAACAGGCTGCCACCAGCTGCCATTTGCAGTCTAGGCCGTTCAACCTCTCCTCTGAGGTTAATGGGAAACAAATGGCTAAAAAGCGCATCTGGCTTGCTTATCAGCCAGGCGTCATCACTGCCGGCCCCCCGGTTCCCCTCTCATGGCATGTGCAGGTCACTTCTCTCCAATCCAAACAAGGAAGCTCCCTGCTCCGCTCACTATGCCCCAGCTCGCTCTCAATGTGAGCTCTGCACTCACCAATGGAAGCTTACTGGTGGTGCAAAGGATACAACTGGAAGCAGTGATGTTTTAAACCTATAATTTTAGTGAGCTATATTTTTTAATACTGAATCAAAATATGTTGAGAAAACAAGCTTCCATCTATCCGTCACTTACAGCTGAACTCCAAAATTCTGATCCTGTTATACAGCACTCAAATTAGTTACTCAGAATCGACTAAAGATGGGCCACCCAACATGGTACAGTTGACAGCCTGCAAAAGCAAGCCTAGACAAGCCAAGTCTTGCCCATATACTTGGTGGGTTAGTTTACAGAGTGCAGAGATAATATGAACAAGGAAAATCTGGGACTCCATTGCAGACCAGAGAAAACTAAGAGAGATGAGTAGGGAGGAACAGAAATACTCCCGCAAAGCTGAAAGTAAACCCAGAGCTAGGAGTGGCCCAAAGACAAAGAGAAAAAATTATGCTTCACGAAAATTATAAAGTTATGAAGCTAGAGAGTATAGTGGGAAGGTGCTTACCTTGCACTCAACCAACATGGGTTCAATCCCCAGAATACCATATGGTCCATTGAGCCTATCAGGAGTGATCCCTGAGCACTACCAGGTGTGGCCCCAAAACCAAAAGAGAAAAAAATAAACAAAGGCCCTTAAAAGATGCTCCACACCACAACCTATCAGAAAGAGAAGTGCCAGGGAAGGAAAAAGGGTTAGCTGCATACAAGGCAAGCACCTGGACCAATGTATTAGCTTTCCAGCAGTTTTAAAAATCAAATTATGACTTCATCATACACTTAATCATAAAATCAGACAGGTAATGCTGAAATTTTAATTAGGACCAGAGCTATTGCCTAAGGAATTTCCAATACAGATGAGCTAAAAGGCGTGTTCAAAGAAATGACCTTCCTCTAACATGAAAATTAACTGAATTACACATAGAAACAAAAAAGAGTAAGAAAAGCGTTTTGGAACCAGAAAGTCACACAGTCAGCATTTTTTTTAATGTTTTAAAAACTTACTCCTCTACAGTAACTATATTCTATTCAACCATGTAAGCTGTTTCTGATTTTGTTTCTCTGATGAGATGCTGCCTTGAATGTTTGGCATTATCTAATACTGACTGGTTAATTGCAGAAAACCTGACTACTCAGAAGTCAAGGTATCATAAAACTTAACTCATCTCAAAATCTGTATAACAAGTTGACATCCTAACAAGTTGACATAAAACACAAGTCAAATATCCAGTTTCAGGCTAGAGAAATAATACAGCAGGTGGGGGTGCTTATCTTGCACACAGCCAGCACTCCCCTATGGATACCAAAGCCTGTCAGGAGTGATTCCTGAGTGCAGAACCAGGAGTCAGTCCTGAACACTGATGATAGGTATGGCCCCCAAACAAACAAAACCTAGTTTGAAAAGTATTTTATACATTTAAAACTAAAAAATTACTTCAAGGAGATACGAGTTAATCACATGCCTCATAAACCAGATTTGAATGCCAGAAGAAAAAAAATAGAAAAAGGCTGCCCTTTTAGTCCCAAGGAAAGAAGACAGGATCACCAAAACTCTTACATGACGCGTTAAAAGGCATGTCATCACAGAGCACCTCTGGAAAGGCCAGGCACAAGTTCATCGTGATGGGCCCGTGAGGGTTATTTTTAGTCAGCAGAAGGAACCTGAGCTCCGGTGAAGAGGAGAGCAGACGCCCCTTCCTTAGTCACTGCCCCCAAGGCCAGGGTCACTGCCAGCCATGGGGCTCCCGGGCCCTATCACTCACCCAAGGGTATTGCCGGCCAGTCTGCCCAGAGTTTCAGAGCCTGAGAGAAACCACGGAGAGTCGCTTGTCCTGCCAGGCCTGGATGTCCTCCCTGCCCCGGAGTTGCTGTTCAGCTTGGACCTGGGTGAAGACGGAGAAGAACACTCAAGCACAGTTCCAGGCTCGCGGCCAGACCAGCGCAGCCCTGAGGACTGTGGCAGAAAAGCACATCCAGGAGCACACTGAGCAGCTAGAGTTGATCCCACCTCCCAGTTGAAACCCTTAGAGCCCTCGATTCCGTAGGAAGTGTGCTTTCCTCAGAAGCACCGGCAGAAGCTCTGGGTGCATTCTCCAGTAGCATTTTATTTCCTAAAAATCCAACCTTTTAAAGACCTGTCATTTTCAAATCACTTGATTTGGAAACATTTAAAGAAAAACATGACCTAAAAAAATCATTTTAATTCAGCTCTGCCACTTCCAATACAACAGGACCATTTCTCCCTCTCTGAAGGCAGCCATTTCTCTCTGGGAAATGGCTTTACTTTTTACTTTTTAAAGGGATTACTTTCTGGGAATACCATCAGCATCTTAGGACATGGTGCTGCTGTTTAGGGGGAAGGGGAAGATTCTTCTGGCATGCATTTCTTCAGTGCTCAACTTGCTCTGACCCCTTTTATGCTAATACTCAGTCACACATGATTGGCCAAATAAATATGAAGACCAACTACAGAATTTTAAGTCTTGTTTTCTGCAGTGCGTTCTCTCAACTCAAGATGTGCCAAAATCAACACCTGAGACTATCCACTACATCCACAGTATGTCTTACCCATCACTGTTATCAGGTTTCCCCAGTTCCAATCTGTCTGGTTGTACTGAGAAGCCAATCCTGCAAACTCTACCATCCTAGAAACAAAGAAAACAAAGTATTTCCACAGTAAGAAAGGTGCTGAGAAAATTGAACAGTGTCAGAGCAAAGGAAGAAAAGCTATTTCCACAGTAAAATGTGCAGAGCATTCGAGAGAGCCCTCCCTCCCCTATTAGCTCAGAAGACGGAAACAAGCCTCATCCTGTGGTGCTCCACCCCAGCCTTGGGAAACGCACTCTGTACCCCCCCAGGAAGCCAGTAAAAATCACTCCCGAGGGCCGGAGCAATAGCTCAGTGGGTAGGGCGTTTGTCTTGCAGCGCGCCAGCCTGTGCTGGCCCGGGTTCGATCCCTGGCATCCCATATGGTGCCCCGAGCACGGCCAGGAGTAATTCCTGAGTGCAGAGCCAGGAGTAACCCCTGAGTGTCGCCGGGTGTGACCCAAAAAAAAGCAATAAATAAATAAATAAATAAATGAACAAACAAACAAACAAACAAACAAAATATTGGGCCGGAGCGATAGCCCAGCGGGTAGGGCGTTGCCTTGCAGCGGCCAGCTCATGCCGGCCAGGGTTCGATCCCCGCATCCCATATGGTCCCCCCGAGCACCGCCAGGACTAATTCCTGAGTGCAGAGCCAGGAGTAACCCCTGAGCATTGCCGGGTGTGACCCAAAAAGCTAAATAAATAAATAAATAAATAAATAAATAAATAAATAAATAAATAAATAGAATGAATGAATGAATGAATGAATGAATAAATAAATGGATAAATGGATAAATGGATAAATAGATAAATAAAATCACTCGAAAAATGTCTTGAGCTGACAGACTTCAAGGATAGGGGAGTGACTGTCACTACACAGTTTCAAGCTCCACCAACTCATTTTAGTCTTCTCTGAGCCAGAGAATTTAGACAACATGTAAATGGAACTGGGTGGTGGTTAAAACCTCTCTTGTGAGAAACTATTTCCCATGACTGAGAAGGGAAGCAGAGGCCT